>KZ559567.1:0-132820 GCA_002850765.1 Aspergillus taichungensis | reverse complement strand
GTGTCATGGTCCAGGGTGCTAAGACCACGGGCGACCAAACACCATCATCCCCATATTAACGATCATGATGACGATAACAATGCTAATAATAAGGGAAAAAAAAAAAACAAATAGAAAACGGGACAGTCTGACAGGGTCAGCCAAGAAGACCCTTTTCCAGCCTCTCGCCCATCCACAGGTGATTGGTGATTCTGGAGTCTCGTCCATGGAAAATCCCACCCGACCCCCCGGGTGGTTTAGATTCACACCGGGATCCAGGATGGATGGAGGGTCTGTCTACGAGTAGACTAGTTGGAAACCTTAGTCACAGCTGAGACCAACAATCCAGTGCTTTGTCCATCTGGAGATGATGGGGACATTCCCAACCCCAAGGATGCGACAAAGTTAAAATACATGTCCCATCAAAGGATACATCGATTCTCTGGTCTGGTCGCCGTTCTGGAACCAAGACAGACGGACGAGACACAAAGCTTCCTCCGTCGCCTCCCCCTCACTGACGGTGGCGGCTGGACCCCGGATCGTCAGGACACCAGACACAGTGCAGACACAGGGGTGTGACGGACCATTGACAGTGGAGAGGAAAAGAGGCACCTGTATGTAGGAGTCATTCCAGGGTCAGGGTCCGCGGAGATCGCAACCATGTTTTCCTCAAGAGACTGGAGGTGAGAGGTCCACCGACGGCTTCCCCTTCTGTGGAGCGAAGAGGAATGGAGGAACAAGAGGAATAGTGTGTTTTCGGCCGGGGATTGGGATTGCCAAGCTAACGGGACACTTTTTATTTTCTCATTTCACCCGCTCGTGCTTCGCTTACTCCCACTGTCCCTTACTAACGAGTTATTTGCTGCGTATCGTTTGGCCCTTTGGGGGTCATGATGACATATTGCATGACAGCCAATAGCCAGAGGGATCTCTTCTACCCTTTTAGGAGGAAAGGGAGAGATACCTCAGAAGGGGAACCGAAAAAAAGACAGAAAGACAGAAACACCAGCGGGAAAACAGACCCTAAGACGACAGGCCCAAACGCGACACCAAACGCGAAACGGAAAATGAAGAAAAAGGATCCAGAAGAAAAAGAAAGAAAAAAGTGAATATTTAGCTGTCTTGGGAAGGGGCTCGTTGATCCCAGCTAGGCCGCCATGCTTATTGTTCCGCAGTGTCAGTCTAACAAACTCTTCTGCTGAACCCCTACCAACTGGACTGGTGCATATCTTGTCCGTGACTCACGCCCTTCGCTTGACAAAGGGGCAGAGGCATGGGCATGATGCTTTACATGCTTCAACAATTCTATCTATCTCCCTTGATTACTAGGATCCCATTGGCCACGCGATCCTTCTCAGATGCCCCTGGAATTGCTTTTTTCCTTGAATTGATTCGATTCCAATCCCAATTCCAATTCCCATTCCCCGCGGAATTCTCCCATCCACTGTCAAACTAACCGCTAGTCAGTTGCCTACTCACTCCGACCCGTCTGGGATTGACTTTTCCCAAGAGGCGGTCGATGGTTGCTGCTTCGGGCGGATCGGGCGCACCAGCACCGGTCTAATGGGAAACCTACTAACTACTACCTTACTTCCGCGGGTGGATTCACCCCCATCAACAACACCGTTTCTATCCGACGGGGGAAAGCTGTTTTTTTGTGCCGCGGCTCAATGAATGCCAAGTTTTCTTCTCCTCCTGCTGCACCAGTCATGCTCGTTCTAGGAAGATATTATACCATTGTGACGCGCATGATTCCCCCCTCCCATCCAAAGCTCAAAGCAGGAAGAACAACCGAACACTACTACCAGGATCAGATCAGCCCAAACGGCGATGGATGCGACAGCATCGACAGGTTTGGTCGTTGAGACACAAGGCGCGTTCTGTGATTCGTCACTTTGGTGCCCGGGTCGATGCCAAGTGTCTGTTTTGGGTATTCCGTGAGTACTTTCATTTATTCGTTGGACTGGGTATTCCTCGGATAGGATAAAATTGATGGGTGAATTGATACGGTGCTATATATAGGTAATATAGATGGACAGTTCGCATGGATACACTACCGATCTCTGTGTAACAGCGTGCGGACCATGTTTAGTCCTCGTCTGTGTTGCTATTCTGTAGATATTTCTCGAGAAAAACAGAAGCCAAGAGGAAAAAAGCCAAGCCGCCAAGACAAACAGCACATTTCCACACGCAGAAAAGAGTATAGGTCAGGGTCATGGCGGCCTGTCCGAGGATGTAATTATAGTAGGGTTAGTCTGGTTACGGTTTAACCTCTAAACCAAGGCAAATCATCTTGAGGGTTGAATCATGGACCGGCTGATTAAATCGAATAATAAATATAATAATAATAATCATAATAATAATATTGATAAACAAAAGAGGGAAAAGAAGGGAAAGAAAACAAACCATGGTCCGTCCAAAGTCTGGAACCAAGAACTGACTAGTCACCTTTTTGGAGTAATACTTGCGGCTGACGGGGCCGTCAACAAACCAGGTTTGAAGATTACTCAGTTACAGAGATAGAATCAACTCTTCATCCTTGTCTGTTGCAAAGAATGATATGCTAGTCATAATATGGAAAAAGATGGATAGATCAAGAGGTGACACAACGGCAGTCATGGACTCATTCCCTCTCGGCAAGAGTCCCGACTGTTAGGTAGTTGTAGGTGGTCAGTGGAAAGTAACACCGGTTTCAGCCGTCGATGCAAGATCCAGTCTCCGTGTTACAGCATCCCAGGCAGTCGGATGAAACACTTCCCTGCCATCCACGGTGATGTTCGCTTATTTTGATCAGAAGCAGATAGGACTCGCGGGTCCTGGCATGTTATACGTCTTTTTTGTCAGATGGGGGTTCAACCCGATAAGTTTATTAGCGACAGACAGCGTGGTGGCTATCTCACCCGTTCAACTGAGACGACTTGTCCAAGTTCGACTTGGAAGTGATGTTGGGTGATGATTGGCGGATCCAGAAACTCAGTCAAGGAAGCCTTCCGTCGGGTCGACGCTTGTTGACCCGGTGAAAGGAGAGATCATGATCTCCGACCATGGTTCTTCGGACGAGGCTGAGCACGTCTGAAAATTTCGCTGGGCGTGCCTCCACCAGTACCAGCACGGTCAACCGTCGTCTTCTGACTTTGATAGAGGATGACATGGACGGACTCATCCTGCATCGTCCATCGTCGAGACCACGGTTGCATGGATTTGTTGCACAAGATATCATGCCACGTTTTTCAAAGTAATCCTAGTGTTGATAATCTAGGAGATAATTATGATAAAAATAGCCGAAATTATCATGGTAATACTACTGGACGTCCCCAGATTTAACCCGCCATGTGATCACCATGGCTGGGGATCCTTGTCCGTAAATATTGAAAAGTTTAATCCGAGAATTTCCACTGGAAAGTCTGGGTGGAATGTCGGCTCGAGGGTCATCACTGTCTTGTCTGGACGTTATCCCTGTCTATTTTTTTGTTGATTTCTGTCTATAACATTCTCTCAAAGAGGTGAGTGCAATCTGATCGGGGTACTCTGAGATAGGTTAATTAAACGGGATGACTACCACCAAGGCTATCCTAGGTATTCCCAAGTAAAGGCGCGTCCATCCTAACCCACCCGCGTCATCCCCATTCCAGTAAAAAGGACGACGGCAATTCCCGACCCGCAAATCCACCCCCAATCCACCCCAAACCCACCCCGGCTCCAACCACTGGCTCACCACCAACTCTCCACACCCGACCAGTCAGGATCGGTGGAAGCAAAACCGGAGATCGACCCAATGAAGATCCCTGGTCTGCTGCCTTCCCAACGAATGATGCTTGCCAGCCCGGGGACCACCACCTCCTTAGACTCGCGAGATGGCACCTAATCTGGCTAGAGGGGTTGCTCGTTGGGTCACCGCTGGTTGTCTGCCGTTGGACCTTGGGATTGGTTCGTTCGCGATTAGCTCTGGCTATTGTCTCCGTCAGGCTTAAGTTGGTTTGGGGGACTATCAACTTTAATTCTATCCAGCTCCTGGCCAATGTCTGTTCGTTGTCACCTGAGATAGGTTCGAGGAGGATCTTCTCCTGAGTTTGGATGAAGATGTCCCCTGAGTTAGAACAAAATCACCGAGTCTGTCAACGTTGATAGTATCAATATCCGTAGATGCAGACGACCAGTCTGACTCGACTTGTCAGGCTTCTGTATCCCGACCGTTACACATGCCAGGTTGCCATGTGGGCTGACAGTCGCCGACCTCCACGATTCTCCCCTCCCTCTCATCCTCGATGAAGAAGTAATCAGAACAAGCCATCTGTCAAAAGACCTCAACTCTCCCTTCCCTTTACAGGGACAGGCCAGACAGATACCAGCACTATAATAATCTTCACCGACAGCCACGTCAGAACCCAATCCGTGTTAGCGTCGTGGGTTGATGGACAACGAAAGAATTAAAATTAAGATCCCCAGTAAAATGACGGCTGACAGACTCCTCGAGAAATTTTCCTTTCTTTCCTTTCTTTCTTTTTTTTTTTTTTTTTTCCTTTGGCCCATTTCCCCCTTTTGGTCGCAAACTGGATGCCTCTCCCCCGAGACGTGCGGTTCGCCCGACATGGCTCCGGCCTCCTGTAGGTATAGGACAGGAACAGGATAAATCCCGGCCCACAAGCTCCAACAGAGTCAGTCCCGATTGAGAATTAAGCTCTGCCCAATCAACGACACATCCGCGGGCAGACGGTCGAGGAATCGCTGTATCACGTTGTCTGTCCCAGCATTCTGTTAAGCAGTCGTGGCTAGAGTGCGGTGTGGGAATCTGCAAGGGCTGATTGGAATGGAATGGTTGAGTCACCGGGGGGAGCATCAACTTGGTTGTAGTTAGTCCTATCAGAGTCGACGAGGGGGTTACCGTTTCTGTCGACGACATGGCTTGGTCAGCATGTGCGAGGCAAGGCAACTGACTGGTACGACAGGTCCTCAGTCGTTCTGGAGATTTGCGGCTTCAACGGGTGATCATACTTCGTGCGGTTCTCTGGGTCAGGACAGCCACATCTGGTCATCTGCTGCTGCATTCTATATTGCTATACTTCTGAATTTGAGGTCTTCAGTCTAGACCAGCTGCTGAAGTCAAGTTCAAACTCAGCTCTTGGGAAAGTATGTAGACGGAGACTGATTCTTACTAGATAAATTTCTTGTTTTTATTATCACTCTTATTATTATTTTATCATTATCATCACCATTCAATATTATATGTTAGCATCCTCCAATCAAGAAATATTAAACCATACCTATAATTGAAGGACATAATAACCAAATCAAAACACCTATCTATAGCCAAATTAGTATGAAACGGATCTCCTCAACCAGTTTGATTCCTCCCGTCCTGTTCCCAACCTGCAGATTGTTGTGACAGTTTTGTGAAGTCTGTCCCAGACAGGTGGAAACCCTGGCCTACTAAGGTGATACTACTGTAGGAACTGAATCCTGGTGGCATTAACCTCTCTACCTTCATCGTTGATTTTACATAGTAGATGCGGAGTACCCAAGAACCTGTCTTGCAGCTATCAGGACGTCATTGAGGCCTCGTTCAAATGACCCAGTATACCCTATAATCTATCTAGCACCGGGTATAGTAACCGTATACTAGATATAATTAGCATATATATCTTGTAAGTCTCAATATCTACCCAACAAAACAACCCAAGCATAGACCTCTTCTGTGCTCCAGTCCCTTTCTTCCCCACCATCTTACCCACCCACCACTCACTCACTCACTCACTCACTCATTACCAAACCAACCCACTAATCAACAAATCCAATAATCCACTCACTAGCTAACTAACCAACCCAGGTTACTCCTTCCAATCCAAATCTATAAATATTCGCCCCCAAAAAACCAGATAGTCGATAGTCAAAATCCTCCCCAATCTCACCACCCGAGGTTTATTTCTATACATAGCTTTACACCCCCACTTAGCCCTACCGTCTAGACCCACTCCGGTATAGACCGTGATGTTAGTTGCAGCACCACCTGCCCTGATGATAGTCCCTAGGGGGTGAATCTGAATCTCGGGGGAAACCACCACATACGTGATCCCTGGAGGTTTTAGCAGATGCAGCTAGTGGAGTAGTCATCTCGAGTGGAGAGCGGACTAGCTGGGTTGAGGGAGGTTTTGGACTGAGCTAGGTTGATTACTTGCTTGCTTGGTTTGGAGTGGAGTGGAGTGGAGTGGAGTGGATTGGGCTGGGCTGGACTAACTGGATGTGGTGTCCGGATGATTGTATATTATACCCATTCTCTATGATATTTTATCTTTTATATAAAAGTGTTGAAAGCCAAGACATGATAATCCCCTCATCTCTCTTTGTCCTTGTTAAACATCAAGCTAGTTACCTATTTAGTTAGCCAACGAAAAAATAAAGAAGAAGCGGCTTACCCCGTCTATGCTTTCCTTTAGAGGCGGCATGTTGCGAGATGCATATACCAAGAGATATAGATATAGATAGATATCAAACAGATTTAGAAAGTCAAGAGAGCTATTCTTGTCTTCGTATAGGGTATTCTGTTTCTATTCTTGTCTAGACGTGAACTATCTTGTTCTTCTTCTTTTTTGGTTGTTTTTACGTAGTGTTAATCTTTCCCTTCCCTCCATGACGCCTCTTGCTCAGTTCTCCTGTCTATCTTTAGACTCTCTACCTAACTACCTACCTATCTACCTATCTACTTCCGGCTAGGTAATGGTTGAAGTATGAAGGGAGCCCATTTCAATCATTCATCCGCATGACACGAGCAGACATGGTCACCCTCAGGTGGGAGAAATACTCCTAGCCTTGTGCGGCTGAGATGTCTACCACCACCACCACCTTCTTCTTCTTCTTCTTCTTCTTCTTCTTCTTCTTCTTCTTCATCATCATCGCCATGTAAGTATTCTCTCAAGAGTCACTTAAAATGAAAGTGTGTTCTCTATACCTCTCCATTCACTTCATTGGTCCTTCGCTATCTCTCACTCTCTTGCTCTTTTGCTCTTTCAGGTTGTTTATCCGATATGCCCGCGAATTCGAGGAGTATAGATATAAGGTACTACTTGTATAGGTGTATAGGTGTAGTTGCAGCGGTCTACTATCCTGTGGTGTTAAGGCCCATCCAATATATGCCATTATCTCAGATATACAGTTAAATCATTGGTATCTATCTAATTGGAGTCCTACTAAGGTAAAGTACCTAGTCTATCCCATAATGAAAATGATACAGGTAGGAGGTAGGTAGTAAGGTACTCGGGGCTGGTCGTCGTCGTGAGAGTAGTCCGTTACGCATCGCTTCATTGGTTCCATTCCATTCATTCATTTCCTTCTCTTCCCTGGTATATAGTTTCCTTAGATTTGAAGGTGCTATGCCAGGCTTCGAACATTCCGGGCTTTTAAAAAGAAAGAGAAAGAGAAAAAAAAAAAAGAAAAAAAAAAAAAAAAACCGATTTGCATCACATGTTGCATGCATTGTCCGGATTGACACAATTGAATTCCCACTGTGTTGATCGGACAAACAAAGGTTAGAGGGGGAAGGAAAAGAGCACGCCACAGGCCAGAAGCAGGAAACATATGTTCAAGGGAATCGGTGTCGGCATTTCCTCCAGCACATAAGTCTGGTCCGGAATAGAAAGAGAGAATGAGAGAAGGGGGGAAAAGTGAGGAAGGAAAAAAAGGATCAAAGAGAAAAGTAGAAAAAGACCACATGCATAATGCAATTTTGATTACGCCTTTCGCCATGAATATATCCCCAAGGGACGAAAAAGAAAGGTGAAAATCACAAATGCCGCATGTAGATCTAAACCTGGTATACAGAACGAAGCTTCTGCGCAACATGGGGCGGAAGTTGCGAGAGGAAGGAATCGAAATCGGGTATCATATTTTTGTAGCCTTGCAGAACCTACACAATAGTCAGTACGTCAAATATTCACCATTCCCACCCTTGGACGCTTACCTGCTGGAATGAGCTCTGAATATCACGGTAGTCCTCCTGGCTGATCGTCTTGGCCGGAAAGGATGCGATGGCCTGGAAGTATTGGGCCAGACATGTCTCCATGGCCTGCGGGTTCTTCATGACCACCTGGTTGAAGCCCAAGAAGGCAGATGCCTTTTCCCGTGTGAAATCAATCCGGCTCATGGACTTCAGGAACACCCCGGCATACTCGCCCAGATGCGGAGCGAGTTGATCCGAGCAACAGATCCCAAGTCGGCCCAGTGCCATGGCAGCATTCTCGATCACCGAGTCAATAATCTCCTCGTTGTTGAGGATAACGAACAAGCCGCGGTACAGCTTGTCCAAGTACGGCGACAAGGCCGCCTTCTCGTTGACGGCAATCTCTCCGCAGGACCAGCAGGCATTGTTGAGGACACTGAATCCCGTGTGGCGATCATCGTCCCGGATCAAGTCAAGATCGAGCTGCTTGATCAAGATGGGGACCACATTGGGGACGAACTGTTCGAGTTGGGGGAAGATGCTGATGGCGCAGTCACCCAGCAAGGCGTATGATGACTGGCGGACCTCATAGTTGGGGTCCTCCATGCAGAAGCAGAGAAGATCAAAGAACCGGGGCTGCGAGCCGTTCACCAGCTCGCCACTCTTGCGCGGATCGATCGCTTGGATGATCGCACTCAGCAAGTCCAAGCTCGTGACGAGGAAATCCTTGTCAGGCTCATCGATCGCCTGGTTGTTCACCGAAGCCATATACCCCTGGAGGTTCTCGTAGATGATCTTGGTACACCGCTGGAAAAGAGGAGCCGCGAAAGGCGAAAAAGCATCGCCGTAGGCGGCAGCGACGTACCCCAAGCACTCAAGCAGGGGGAAGAGCTCCCGAGACTGATCCGAGACGGTGTTGTACCGATCAATGAGAGCGGGCATGAGGATTTCCACCAGATGGGGCTTGGCCAGTTCCGCCATGACGCACTCAGCCAAAGTCTGCACGCAATCGTACAGAATGTACATGTTGCGATCCTTGTATTTTCCGAAGCACTGGACGAACTGGCGAAGGATAGGCTCGCAGTACGGGATCAAGTTCGCATCGGACTTCTCCTCCAGACTGGCAAAGGCCGAGGCGGCCGCCTCCTGTACCTTCTTGTTGTTGTCCAACATGCGGTGCAAGATGCCCTCCATCATGGGCTCGAAGAAACGGGCTCGCTCGGAGGGGTCCGCCAGGTGCGAGGCCCACTCGGAATACCGACCCAGGCACCAGCAGGTGATCTGTCGGACGACGGGTTGCGAGTCGTTCAGCAAGGAAATCAAATACGGGACCAGCTCCGGCAGGTGGGGGGTGACGGCATCCATGCATCCGTCGGCCACGGCACCCAGGGTGAGAACAGCGGCCTCCCGCTGGGGCCACTGCTCGTGGCGGATGGTCTCCTTCAGGTAGGGCAGAATGACTTCGAAGATGGGCTGGTGGTAGACGTTGGCGAAGATGTCCAAGGCGGCCGCGGAACATTTCCGCAACGTCCACTCGCCCTCGGGGTCGTCCCCGAACTCAGAATCTTCGATCTCGCCTTCACTCAAGTCATCATCGTCGTCCTCTGCCGCGGGCGGCGCATTGCCATTGGCCTGCGCCTCCGTCTTCGATCCATCCATGCGGGCGCCCTTCGACTTGGCGAACTGCGGTTTGAGATCTTCCGCACGGTCCTCCTCATCGGCGTCGTCGCCCTCGTTCGTCAGGCGGATGGCTTCGTCCTCATCATAGACCATATTTTGCAGGAGCACCGGCACGATCTTCGACATGTGGGGGGCCAGCGGTTGCTGCAGCTTCGCCTGTTCACCGGCCACGAGCCAGAACTCGGCGGCATCCAGAGCCAGCTCGGGATCTTCCTGGTTCTGTTGCTGCATGATGATGTAGTTGACCAGGCCCTCCATGTGGGGGATCAGTTTCTCTGGCGCAAAGTCCACGAGCTGCGCAAAGGTCTGGCAGACCTCGCGTCGTACATCGGTACTTTGGTCGTTGGCGAGTTGGAACAGCTGCGACAGAAACAGATCCATCGAGGCGATCAGGGCTTTGGGGCGGTGGGGCAGGAAAACGTGGATGGTGCTCAGCGCCAAGGATCGGACCTTGGGACTGGGGCTTGACGTGAATTCCAGGAGCTTCGGAATGATCACGTCCAGGGGGCATTGGCCCTGGTAGTCCCGATCCAGGATGCGACGGTTGTCCTCGCAGACCTTGGCCAGCGCAGACATGGCCGCTTCTTGCACCATGACGGGGACATCCTGAGAGCTATTATCCACCAGGGAGAGGAGTTGGTGGAGGACTTCGGGCCAAGCCAACAAGCCCGCTTGTGAAACCAATTCGGTGATAATGCTGCCCGCGGAGTTGCGGACCTGGTTGTTTGCGTCGCGGAGACCAATAAAGGTGGCCGATTGAATGTAGGACAAACTCGGCTGGGGGATTGTGTTGTATGCTAAGTGGATCTTGGTCTTCAGGTTCATCGCGGCTGCGAAGCGCACGTAGTTGTAGGTCTCGCCGTCCATGGAGACCGCAGGAGGGACCTGCGGGGTGGAAAACAAGTATGTAAGGTAGTTCACATAATCCGGTGACGAGGTTGCTTGTACTAGCATCTACCGGAGATGATCAACGTCAGTCGGTTTTCCCAAAAATTATTTTCGAATATTGGAGGGGGGAAGAATTTAAGTCGATCGTCAGATAGGAACATGGTGGGGGAGGGGGGATCGAGCGTGGTCAACTGGGTGGAATAAAATCATATATATAGGTAGAGCGAGTTCGAGTAGGGGAACGAGAAAAGGAAAATATAGAAGAAGTTACAAGAAAAAGTAAAGGGAGTGGGACTGACCTGTTCAGCCTGTTTTTGGGCTGTGCGATTATAAGCGTTTAAAGAATCTTTGAGACAGCCCGAAAGCTGCCTCAATGGCTCATCTTGAGGTTGCCACTCCATGATGAAGGTGGAAAAGGAGGAGAGGGGAGGGGAGGAGGGGAGGAGAGAGAGGGGGGGCGAGGGAGAAATGACGGGATTAGAGTAGAGGAAGAGTAAGAGGAGGAGAAATGGTGGAGAGAGAGAGAGCGAGAGGAGAGGAGAGGAGAGAAGTGCGGTTAGTGTGAGAGTGAGAGGGAGAGAGAGAAAGAGAGGGAGAACGAGGGAGGTGGGTTGTAAGGTACGTATGGTCATGCTTTTCTCAGTGCAATACTGTAATAATGGCGGTAATAGTAGGTCCTGATAACCCCGCCGTCCTTGCGTTTCCACTATCATAGGTTATCGTCTGTTCCACACCCACACGCCTCAGAATTTTCTTACGCCATACAGATGGGGGGCATTCTTTATGTCAGCCAGAAGATACATCTATCTGACCAATTCTGACATCGGGACCATCACAAGGTATCAAAATTCTCAATCGAAATGACATGACAAAGAAGTGGTTCTTGTGGAGGAGTATGGAGGGGCATCTATTACGGTCAAAGATTGAATACCAGCTGTGACAGAACCATCACATATCCAGATAATGAAAGTTTTATGGTTGGTTGGATGGGGCGGTTCCTGTCCACTCAGGGTTATGAACGCTACTGGATTTTCCATCTGATTCAGGTATAGTGTCTCTGGATGATATGTGTCTGTCATGAGAATCACTCCCCGCTGGAATGAGTCCATAGGACCCATTGTTATATTGTCAAACAACGGATAGAAGAAGACTTGGAGGGGTTCTTATTTGGCGGGGAAAGTTGGGTACAACGGAGGTGGTATCGTAAGATTTAATCAGTCTGGTAAGTTTGACTGAATGGTGGGGAGATAGGTTCGGTATCGATTTTACCTTTATTACCCGGTCTTTGGGGTGACCGTGATGTAACTATAGTATTCTGTATATCATCATTGGCATCATCTTGTATTGGCGTTGGTTGATCACAGTGCAATGTCTGTGTTTTGATTTGACTGCTCGGAAATATAGAGCAGGCACATTGGATTTTGTTTGTTTGAATACTATCAATGTGGCTGGCTAAGGGATTCTGAGAGCTAAAGGAAACAATCAAGACATGTGCCCTTTGATTATATTAAAATATAGTTTTCTTACTACAGAGCTACTGCTTGATTTATAGTTGATATATGATTGTAGAGTGACCCGTGTTTACAGCCCCCTGATATCAACTCTGATTGTCCTTGTATTGGGCCATACTATGCAGTAGATACACTTGCTATCAAGCTGACACTACATATGTCTTGATTGTGTAGATTGTACGAGTCAAGCTAAACCATTGATCAAGGATGTTTTGTCCCCGTTCAAATTGATTGGTAGATCAAAAGATATAGATCAATCTGCCAAATAGACATAGTCCATATTCGCTTGAATGACCAGGTGTATACCCGGTCAATGGCCTGGACCGTCCAAATACCCACTACATTCCATATAAACATAGGAGCCTAGAATAGTGGCGCCATAGCTTAAATAATAAGACTAATAGGGGAAGCTGTACCTCAAATAGAACGGTGGGCCGATTGGCACTGTTACTAAAGGGATCGTTCCCCATATCTCGCCATCAACGGAACCCGACCCTTCCGACCTCACGTGTCGGAGATACTACTGACTATATATAGATGTCTCCGATTGTCCTACTAAACTCTACAGCCCACCGCATAGGTGTCAATTGTATGCATGATGGACGTCCTCCTTGATGTGCTCGATACTTTTCTACTCGACCGTTTCTACGCCACGATCCTCCCCAAATTCACAACAGACCAGTTCCAATGGACTCCCACGAATGACACTGAGATATCCAACTTGTTGAACGAGAGGATCAATCGCTATATGCCCCTGGATCCGTCAAAATGGGCCACGGAGAGTCTCTTGCCTAGAGACCATATCGTCCGTCAATTCCTCAGTCTCTTCGCCGTCTCATGGTATGATCTTCCCCGGCGGAGGAAGATGATATCTACGAAGGAACTGGAACCTGAAAACTAACTACACATAGGCTCTTCGCCCTTATCCTCTACTACCTAACCGCAACAATCTCCTTCCACCTCGTCTTCGACAAGCGCTCCATGAAGCACCCCAAGTTCCTGCGCAACCAAATCCAACTCGAAAAGCAGCAAGCGTACAGCGCGATCCCAGTCATGGCCGCGCTGACGGCGCCCTTCTTCGTCGCAGAGGTGCGCGACTACACCAAGCTCTACGACTTCTCCACAGACGCCCCCTTCCCCCTCTACACCGTCCTGCAGTTCCCGCTCTTCATCCTCTTTACTGACTTCGGCATCTACTGGGTCCACCGTGGGCTGCATCACCCGTGGGTGTACAAGAACCTGCACAAGCCGCACCATAAGTGGATTATCTCGACGCCGTTCGCGAGCTACGCGTTCCATCCGCTGGATGGCTGGGCGCAGAGCGTTTCTTACCATGTGTATCCGTTTATCTTTCCGCTGCAGAAGTGGGCTTATCTCGCGCTGTTCATGTTTGTCACGATTTGGACCGTTATGATTCGTATGTCCCCCCCCCTCTTCCTCTTCTCCTTGGTTACGATAATTGCATTGTCAGTCTAATAAACCCAGACGACGGCGAATACGCCATGAACTCCCCCATAGTTAACGGCTCCGCCTGCCACACCATCCACCACTACTACTTCAACTACAACTACGGCCAGTATACCACCCTGTGGGACCGTCTCGGCGGCAGCTATCGCAAGCCCGACGCCGCGCTCTTCAACCGTGAGACGCGCATGAAGCAGTCTGAGATTGACAAGCAGGTCAAGGAGATGAATCGGCTTGTCAAGGAGATTGAGGGGACTGATGAGCGCTGTTATGAGACAGGTGCGGAGGGTAAGAAGGTGCGGTAGTTTTACTTTCTTGGGTGTGGTTGGTTTGATGGATTGTGACTGCTTCATTGTGTATTCTTATGAAGGGATTGTAGGTATTTTCGATTGATTTTTTGTATACTAATCTATTTCATCGGATTCTTTCGATCATGTAGTCATATCAGTTCGGTGACATTCCTTTTATCTACACCTCGGAATACAATCTACCATTTATCAATTGGTAATATTCGCTAATTCCATATCAATCTACAATCATCCCACCCACACGGCATGCTGGTGATATCCCAGCAAATCAAGACTTCTCCACCATAAACCGATCATACCTAACCACCGCCTCCAACAAAGCCTGTGTCCCGATAGCACTGCACCACAACCATTAGCAAATCCACAAAACAACCAGGAAGCCCAAACTCACCAATCCTCAGCCCGACAAAACTCCTCCGGATGATGGCTAACCCCATCCCTACACGGCACAAAGATCATCGTCGTCGGACAACGCTTACTCGTATAGACACTATCATGGCCCGCCCCGCTCGTAATATCCAACCAGCCATCAGCACCAACCAGCGCCTCGGCCGCATCACGCACAGCGCCAATACAGCCCTCGTCGAACCTCGCAGCCGGCGAGTCCGTATCAAGCGTCCAGTCAAAGGTAACGCCCTTCCCGTCTTGCGTCGCGATGCGCCCAAAAGCATCCAGACACGCGTCCTGCACCGCGTGCACGACGCTGTCCTCAGGGTGGCGGATATCCAGCGTGAAGGTGGTCTCAGACGCCACGGTGTTGGTGGACGCGTTGGACGGGATCTGCAGAACGCCCGTGGAGGCCAGCGCGCCGTGCGCCTGCGCGATGTCGTTCGACGCCGCGATCATCCGCGCGGCCGCGAGGAGCGGGTCCTTGCGTGCGCTCAGCGGCGTCGTGCCGGTGTGCGCGTCCCGTCCGTGCACCGTAAACTTCAACCATCTGTACCCCTGCGCGCCTTGCACGACCCCGATCGAGCGCCCTGTTTCTTGCAGGATCGGCCCCTGCTCGATGTGCAGCTCGAAGTGCGCGCCGAGCGGGTGGCCCGTTGCCGGGTCGCTTGAGCAGCTCAGCGGGCCGAGGTAGCCGTGTCTTTCGAGCTCTGAGCGCAGCGTTACCGTTGGGTTTTGGATGTCGCGCAGCTCCCACGCTTGCTCGATGGGGATGGCGCCCGCCCATACGCCGGATGAGCACATTGATTTGGGGAATCGTGCGCCTTCCTCGCTGTGCTACTTTCAGTATCTGTTCACCGGAGAAGGGAGAGGGGGGAGTCCACGCTGCGAAGAAAACGACATACTTAGTCCAATTAACCAACCCCACGTCAAACCCCGTCCGAAACCCATTTTCCTTCATCGTGCGCAACACCTCCAACGCAGCCATCACGCCCAGCACACCGTCGTACCGACCCCCGCGCGGCTGCGTATCCAGATGGCTGCCCATGGCGATCATAGGCGCAGGCGACTGCAGCGAGCCCGCCTGGCGCGCGAACATGTTGCCCATCTGGTCGACTTGCAGCGAGCAGCCCAGTTTGTGGACCTCGTTGGCGAGCCAGCGCCGCGCGTGCGCGTCGTCGTCTGTTAGTGTTAGGCGCGCCATGCCTGTTTCTTCGGGTTGCCTTGGGCGTGTTAGGGTTTATTTGAATACTGGTTGGAGGGGTGGAGAGAGGTGCGTACGGTCCGTAGCGATGGGCGGCGCCCCATTGGCTGCATGTTTGATGGATGCTTTCCCAGAGTCGGGAGGAATTGATTTTGAGGCCTGAGGGGGGGTTGGAGGTGGTTGATAGGCTTCTGGATAGATTGGAGAGGAGGGCCCGTTTGGGGATGATTTTTGTGGAATGCATGTTGGTCACCTGTCTTTCTGACTTTTTTCAAGTCTTGATTCTTGACGCACTTGAGCCGATTCCTGGTTGAAAATAATTAGTTGTTATATGAAATTAGTGTAAATGTGGATGGCTGTCTGGTCATTCACGGTGGCGGGATATGTTCGCGAGAAGGCGCGCGCAAAAAAAACATCCTGCAAGACCCACGATGTCGCGGGAAGGCGCGCGGGGAATGTTCTATACTATACAGCAATCAATCAACCCTCCACTCGAGCAAAAGCACCTTTCGTATCTTTACAAAATTCCTTCAAATATATGTCCGGCGGTAATTGTGTCTAATCCACGTCCAATCATGTCCTCCCGACGACCCGTATACTTCAACCCCGCCGCCGCGACAGCGCGCTGCGCAGAACCCCAAACAGCGTCGCTCAAGGCATTCCACCAGTCGCTACCGGGGTATAAGCCCACGCGCTTAACCTCGTTACCAGATTTAGCAGCGCAAATTGGCGTTCGTGCTGTGTTTGTTAAAGATGAGAGTGACCGGTTTGGACTTCCTGCGTTCAAGGTGCTGGGTGCCTCGTGGGGTTGTTACAGGGCTATCGTGGCGCATTTGGGCCAGTCGCCTACTGTTAGCTTGGATGAATTAGCGGTGCGATTAAAGAATACTCCGCTCACATTGGTCGCCGCGACGGACGGTAATCATGGCCGCGCTGTTGCGTTTATGGCGAGATTGCTGGGTCTCGGGGCGCGTATCTACGTCCCGCAGGCAATGGATGAGACGACGCGCGGTCACATTGCCGGGGAAGGAGCTAGCATTGTCGTGGTCCGCGGTGGGTATGATCAGGCGGTGCAGGAGGCTGCAGATGCTGTCAAGGCTATGGAGGGGGGACTCCTCGTTCAAGATACCGCGTTCGAGGGATACGAAGAAGTCCCCTCGTGGATCGTGGAGGGGTACTCTACGATGATGGCAGAGGTCGAAGACCAATTGGCGGAGAAGGGCTTGAAGTGCAGCGTGATGGTTTCCCCGGTTGGGGTGGGCAGTCTTGCTCATGCTGTCGCGAAGTACTGCAAGTCTCGGGACTCGCCGGCGACGATGGTCGCTGTCGAGCCGGATACGGCAGCCTGCTTACACTCCAGTTTGACTGTCGGGAGATCAGTGAGCGTCGACTCTTCGTCAACGATCATGGATGGCATGAACTGCGGGACGGTTTCAAGTACCGCGTGGCCTGACCTTCAACGACTTGTCGACTCGTGTGTGACAGTCTCATGCCAGGAGACCCACAGCGCGATCCAATATCTCGCGACGCAATCTGTGGCGGCTGGACCGTGCGGTGCTGCGTCGCTTGCTGCACTACGACGCCTTGCTTCCACAACCGAGACAGGCTTTCTAGGCCCCGATGCCGTTGTTGTTTTGCTCAGCACGGAAGGACCACGGCCCTATCCAACTCCACTGGACGTGACTGTCGAGGACTCGGTTGGCCTGACGCAAGTTCTTACCACCGTCAACTCCTCTAATCCATCTCTATCCGTGACCGACGGTGTTGGAGAAGACCGAATCGTGGACTACCTAGCTGGGTGGTTCGCCCACCGCGGCATTGAACATCACCGGATTGAGACTGTCCCTGGCCGACCGTCTATTGTGGGTGTCATACGCGGCACTGGCCAAGGCCGCTCGCTGATGTTCAATGGCCACGTTGACACGGTCAGTCTTTCCAGCTACGAGAAGGATGCCCTCACCGGGTCACTCGGCGAACGAGAAGGTAGACAGGTGGTGCTGGGCCGCGGCTCTCTCGACATGAAAGGCGGACTCGCAGCAGCCCTAGCTTCCCTGGCCTCGGTCAAGGCCAGCGGAAACCTTCCTCGTGGCGATATCATCGTGACGGCGGTTTCCGACGAGGAAGACGCCTCTCAAGGCACGCGAGATGTACTCGCTGCAGGATGGCGGGCAGACGCCGCCGTGATCCCCGAGCCGACGATGGAGACACTCATGATTGCGCACAAGGGGTTCATCTGGGTTGAGATCGACATCCTCGGCGTTGCCGCTCACGGGTCCGACCCCGCCACCGGAAAGGACGCCATTCTCTTCGCCGGGTGGTTTCTTAGGGCCCTGGAACAGTACCAGTGTTCGCTCCCCGTCGATGACACCCTGGGCGCTGCATCCCTCCACTGCGGCCTGATCCAAGGCGGCGAGGAGCCGTCGTCCTACCCAGCCAAGTGCACCGTGACAGTCGAGTTCCGGACTGTCCCTGTGCAGACCGAGGAATCCATCCTGTCGGACCTCAGCTCGATGCTGGAAGGCATTGTCCAGGAGAACCCACAGTTCCGATACGCAGCGCCCCGCATTATGATGGCCCGTCCAACCCAGAAGCTGCCGGTGGACCATCCGTTTGTTGAGATGGTTGGGGCGTGCGAAACTGCTGTCTTTGGGCGTCGATCGACGCCGTCTGCTGCGGCTTTCTGGTGTGATGCTGCGCTGATGAGTCGTGAGGGGATTCCATCCGTTGTGTATGGCCCTAAGGGACATGGGCTACATGGAAAGGAGGAGTGGGTGGAGGTTGGGAGTTTGCAGAAGCTGCAGCTTGTTTTTGAGAAACTCATCCGTGAATTTTGCGGTTGATATAGATGCTGTTTGATTGTTTGTACATACTGGTCGGATAGTCGTATACAATCTTAGCGTATATCACCATCAATCTATTAAAGTAAGAATTGGGAGCAAGAAGTAAAAATACAAGTAAAAGTAGAAATGGAAAATAGATGGATATAGATAGAATGAATCCACTAGACTCTAATCGGCTAGACCTTTTACTCGCTGAGTCAGTCGCCTCTGATCAACGCATATCGATCATCTCTATCTGAACGACTCCACCACTTCCTCCACAGAAGACGGTATATTCAAGATGGTTGATCGTATGGGACTGGATTCCTTGGATCTGTCAGGACAAGAGATAGTCTTCCCTGCCGGGCCCAGCGGCGAAGAGAATACAGTGGCGACAGAAGAAGAGTGTCCGTTCTTCGACTGGGACCTGTTCGCCCGCGATACTCACTCGCCGACCAATCTACCTGAACTACAATGGGACTCTTTAGAAAGCAACGATACTCTGGACCATAACACCATTTTCACATCTCCAAATCAAGAGACTCCCTCCACGACACAAGAACCCAACAGCGAGTTCATCCCACCCGCGAATCCTACTACGACCGTCAGGTTTTCCGACGTCTCCCAGTGGCTCGACGGCGCTTACTCTCCACCCCACCCATGCAGCTACTGTCGCAGACACAGGCTGCAGTGTCTGATTCTACGCACGACATCGGCTAACCCCAACCCAATAACCTCATGCTCCAGCTGCGCGGCGCTCTTCCGCGAATGCAGTCTCGCCCTCGGCGAAAAGCGCCAACCGTCTCGGTTTGAGACCCAAGTCCCGGTACTAGGGCACCTGCACGGAGTCACCGAAGAGGGTGGTGATGGCTTAGCATCACAGCCAGCGAGCATGAGCATTCCTCTCAATCCAGGCCCGCCAACCAGCCAGACTGAACCCGCCTTGTCGGATTCCAAGCACTTCATCCGCAAAGGCGCCCGCGTCCTCCGCGCATGGTTCTCCCAAAACCAAGAACACCCCTACCCTACCGACGAGCAGAAGGCGCACCTCGCGCGCGAAACAGGCTTCTCCGCCAAACGCATCTCCACCTGGTTCGCCAACGCGCGCCGTCGCCAGCGCTTGAAAGTCCAGTCTGCTATCACCCCGCGCGTCACCCGCGCTGGCTCTCCCATGCCGCAGCCTGTCGTCGGCCGCTGGACGTCTATGACTCCGCTTGAGCGGTGGCAGGCTTCTCCGCCGGACGATGAGCCTGTGCCGGAGTCCGCTATTAGAGATGCTCTTGCGGCGTCGTCGGGACCTCCGGGGTCGGCTGCGTCGTCAGCGTCTGCGCAGACGGATGGGTCTTTGGCGGATGCGTTTCTGAACTTTGACGAGACATCCTCGTGTTTTGACTCATCGCTCTCTGGTAGTGGACTTGGGGGTCGTCACTCTGAGACCTCATCCAGCAGTGTCTCCTCCGCATGGAGCCATGGCTCCTCACCTGCACATATAGACCCCTCCCCATGGTCGTCCACCAACAGACGACACCGCCAACGCGGCCGTTCAATACCATCATCGCCAACGGCCAACGTTAGCCACCACCAATTCGAATGCACCTTCTGTCCCAAATCATTCAAAAAGAAAAGCGACTGGACCCGCCACGAAACCACCATCCATCTGCCCCCAACAACAACCTGGATCTGCACTCCAGATCTGAACCAACTTCTCCCTCCTTTTCCTCTTTCCCCTCCTTTTCCCTCCTCCTTTAACCCCGATACCAACCCTGCCAATCCCCCCCTTTCCTTTCACCCCAACAATAATAACAACAACAATTCCTCCTCCTCCTCCTCCTCCTCCTCCTCCTCCTCCTCCAAAGATAATAACAACAACCCCACCCAAACCCAGCCTCAACCCCAAGAATGCCCCTTCTGCGCCCTCCCATCCCCCCCACCCACGCACTACACCACCCACGAATTCCAAACCTGCGCCGCCCGCCCGCCCCACGAACGCACCTTCACCAGAAGAGACCACCTCGCGCAACACCTACGCAAATACCACGCCTGCACGAAGCTGCCCGTCCAGCTGGACGAGTGGCGCCGCACACGCGCTGCCATCCGCAGCGTGTGTGGCTTCTGCGGGGAGCGGTTGGAGAGCTGGGCGGAGAGGGCGGATCATCTCGCGGGGCATTTTAGGGAGGGGTGGACGATGGGGGCGTGGGTGGGGGGGTGTGCGGTGGGCTTGGAGGCGGGGGTTGCGGGGGGGTTGAGGTGTGTTACTAGGGTTTGGGAGGGGGGGGATGGGTAGTTAAGGGATGGTATACTAGATCTGCGAGGTTATGATAATGATGATGATGCGAGGGTATGATATGATATGATATGATATATCAACTAGTTAATGCACCTGGCCGCATGTCATGCCGTGAAATTTACTTGCTCCTCCATCTTCGAAGTGAAAATGTGTTGGAGAGAGAATAATTGTCCAAGGTGTGGGAGGTGTCTAGTTCTACTGGTGACGGACG
Organism: Aspergillus taichungensis; assembly: GCA_002850765.1. Taxonomy (NCBI): domain Eukaryota; kingdom Fungi; phylum Ascomycota; class Eurotiomycetes; order Eurotiales; family Aspergillaceae; genus Aspergillus; species Aspergillus taichungensis. The sequence goes on along the minus strand of KZ559567.1, from coordinate 112,152 downwards.
GAGGCGCTTAAAATCAATCGCTATTAAAGAACGACCTTATTATTAAAACAAGACCCGCCTGGCGGCAATAATCCCACTAATATCCCATCTCCGCGGTGCAGTCCGATCCATCCACACTGACCAATCACTCCAGCCAGCAGGCCTCAGAATCTGAGCATACTCCCAATAATCCGGATACCATCCCGCAAATTCCCAGTCAAGAATGCCCGTCACTTGATTCTGCTCATCGATCATGATATTGCGAGGTGCAATATCAGCGTGCGTGAATACCGTACAGCTAGACCGCGGCAACATGTCCTGCAACTGATGCTCATATCGACGACCCCCGAAGTGAAGATAGCGCTCGAAGATGCGACCTCGCAAATCCGAATCATCCATCAAGGGTCTGGCTGGATCTTGGAGATCCTCAAGCATTGGATCTCTTGTTGTGGAGCCGTCGGCGGCACATTGGAAAAGATCTTTGAGCTCTGATGGACGTGGGATGGCGCGTATCTTGGAAATGAAACCCCATATTTGAAGACACACAGATTCTTTGCTCTTGTCATCCAGTGTATCTCACCTCTCTTTTAGAGGAAATCCCACAATAAGAGTCATCTTAATGGTCCCATGGTCAGGACTGAAATTCGTGAAAAATACTTCAGGCACAGGAACAGAGGTGTGCTTAGAGACAAGTCTCATTGCTTCCGCCTCAGCAGGTCGCACTCCACGCCCAAATTTGGCCACATAGGAGAAGACATGCTCAAGTATGTTCCTGCCCATCTGTTTGCTGAGAACAGTAAGAATCTCTTGATCGGGGGGAAGGCTTAAGATATCAACAGATGATGGACATGGGAACAAGGTTTCGCCTATTTTGATGTATCGGTTCTTTTCTCGCATATTTTCCACTAGGAAAGGAATGTCATCAGAAGGACTGGTCATCCTGTGAGAGAGTTTTAGCGTGTTGGCGATAATTGTATGGGTTTCCCGGTGATTCCCCTTGAGTAAAAGGGTTAGAGCAGAAGGGTTATGAATAACATCCAGGGATCTGTCAGTCGGAAGGCGACTGTTTATCTGACGCCCGAAGGGCGTTTAAGGCTCCATTCTTATTGGCTGTACTAAGTTGATGGAAAGAGGTATCGTGCCCAGTGCAAAGCTTCAAATGGCGAGATCCATGATGCAACCAGTTGAAGGCGGGTAATTGCAGCTGTTGATAAAACGCCAGACAAGGTTCCTCCTGTCCACCCTCTCTCTGCCTTTCATCCTCCCAACTGCCCCATTTTCCTGTTATGGAGGGAGATTGTCTGAGTGACATGTTTCGGTGCTGTGGTTTCGAGACTATAGATATTTCTTTCGTAAAATTTATGTTCTGTTGCTTTGTTTATAGGTTAATAGCTGCCTTCGAGAGAACTTGTTGCAACATCTGTATATCTACTATATACTCAATACTAATACTATTAACACTGACTCTCTCTGGCCAGAGCCTACCAACTATCAACTAAGTATCATAAATCATTGAGATCATATACACAACCCACCCTGCACCAAACACACATAACAATAGTAATCATAGGAAATAATACAAATCACGCAAGCAAAATGCAAACCACAACTAGGAAGAAGATAGAAGATCATAAACCTAGGCAAACAATCAACTCCAAAGCGGATCAAGCCCACACCAACTTCTTAACGTCGTGCACAAGCGTCTCTAGAATGCCCGTTCTCTTCCTCGCATCCTCCAGCGAGATGATCTCCCCCGCTTCGACGACGGGTTTGGGATTATCGTGGCCTTCCGCGTCTGGACTGGCGAGCAGCGAAGCGCGGTGGATCTCCTCGCAGATCGACCTCACCCAGTCGCCCTCGCTGACTGCTGGACTTCCCGGGTTCTTGGTCTGCGTGACCGAGTTAGACACGGGGAGGGCCTTGAATGCCATTATCCGGGCGGTTGGTCCGCGAAAGCCCTTGAACCAGGAGTTGACGGTCCAGTCGGTTGGGCGCGCGGTGCTGTTGTTGTTGTCGGGGAGGGCGGTGGTGTCGACGCTGCTGTGGAGGGAGCGGGTATTGACGCGGAGGTCGTGCGAGTCGCCTTCGCGGTACTCGATGACGAGGCCGACGTTGTGGCGCTCGGCGGTCTGCGCCGTTGTCAGCGTCGAGGTGATGTATGTGCCGTGGTTGATGCGCGTGATGGAGCGCAGGGAGACCCGCTCGGAGGAGACGACTTTGTCGGTGTCCCAGTCGAAGCGGCAGTTGTAGACGGCGGCGTCTGTGAGGAGGAGGACGGATTCTTCGAAGGGGAGGGTGCGGAGGGTGTTGGGCTCGCGCGGGGTGAGCATTGTCCACCCGCCGAGGAAGTCCTCGGACGGGTCGCTGATGACGATGCGGCAGCTTGTGTCAATGGCGTTCTGGCGGAGCTTCTGCACCGAGATGCCTGGGTCGGCGGTTTGGAGCTCCGTCGCGAACTCTTGGAAGACTTGCGTGGAGACGTTGCCGAGGAGGTAGTCGATGCAGGCTTGCGAGAAGTAGTCGTTGACGATGTTGTTGAAGTACCGGGTGAGGGTGAGGCCGAGGTCGTTGAGTGCGCCGCGGTAGTCGCGCTTGCGGGTCCGAGTGTAGTCGCCTTTGAGGGCCGCTGTTGAGGAGTATTGCTTGGAGATGGCGTCGCCGTTGTCTGCCCAGAGGGTGTTGAACCACTGCGTGGAGGAGTCGCTGCCGAGGTCGAGGTCGATGCCTTCGGATTGCAGTTCGCGCTCCAGTGCCCATTGAGCGAAGGCGCATTGCGCCACGCCCGTGCGATCGAGGCAGTCCATGCAGTTGGTCCGGATGATGCCGGCTTGGGTACGGAGGACTGTGTTACTCTGAACCATCGTGTCGCCGTACTCCTCAAGCGTGGACTTCAGGCGGTCGACGAGTCGACTCACGTTCTCGAACTTCATTCCCCGGCATTCGCTGTGGAAGTCGAACCACTCCAAGCCCAGTGGCTTGCCCTCGATCCCCCCGGATTCGTTGAGCAACTTGGCGTACTTTTCAAACTCGTTGCCCAGCTTCAGCTCACCAGCCAGCTTGTCGATGAGGGATACGGCCTGCACCTTCCCGTACCTCCGGCTCAGGCTCCGGAAATGCTTCTCAAAGGCCAGTTCGTTCGTCTCGGTCGAGTGGTGGAGTATGGGAACCGGCTTGAGCGCGTATGGCGACTGGGAAAAGTACAGGGGGATGGACCCGCGAACCTGGAGATAGGAGTAGACCCGGTGCGCAGGATCCCAGTCGGGGACTGAAAGGATCTGCTCCGTCTCCACGGTATTGGCGGTGTTTCCGTCGTCGTCGACCCCTCGTCGGAGATAGCGCAGCCCAGGACGCTTTACAGACCGTCGCGAAATCAACGTGAGCAGAAAGTCCCGCTTGTTCGCAGCGGCCTCCATGGCCTCTGCCGCGGATGTCTCACCCAGAACTCGGCCCTCCGGCTTAGTCGAATCCGACGCTTCAGTAGATGGGCGTCCAGCACCAGCGACGGTGAACTCGCGCTGGCCGACGAACCCCTGCATGAGCGGTAGCACATAGCTATGGGCGCCCGCTCCGATGAAAGGCGCCATAAGATGCTGGTTCCAAAAATACTGCGATAGTCTCGAATTAGCAGACGACATCAGGGACCACCACCAACACCATCACACATACCAACTCATCAGCAACCTTATGCGGCGGCAGAAGGCTCTTAGCCGACAAGTCACTCGTTCCATAATTCCTCGTAAGATCATAATCATAAGCAAAGAAGAAATTATGCGACGCAAAGATCAGCTTCGTATAGCGCAACAACTTCGGCAACAGCTCCACAACCGACGGCGAAGACGACGGGACCTCTCCCCTCTCAGGACTCGATTCACTCCCCGACGCGGCCAGCGCCTCCTCCGTATCAGACCCTGTCGGGCTACCCTGTACATCGGCATCCTTCGTATCCAACAGCGACCCATTGCCATCGTGATCAACCGTCCCGAGCCCCGGCAATCCCATCGTCTTCCTCGACAGCCAGTTGGCCGCGAAGCGGCCAAAGGGAACCCGTTTGCCCATCACGTCCTCCGCGATGCTATTCGATCGGTTGTGCGGAGATCGTTGTGTCTGGACTGGCGACGACGGCGCGGTGCCGACTTCGGTGTCCCCCGCATCATTCTCCGAATCCGACGCCGTGCCATCCGACTCTATCTCGTCTTGCTCGTCGTCATCCCCCTGCCGGGAACTCTCCCTCGCCTGGGCTATCGCATGCGAGGCATCTTTCAGCGACGACGTAGGAATCACCGCAATATTAGTGACAGCGTAAACGGGCTTTCCTTGGATCTGCGCCACCTGTTGCCGCTGCGTGATAGCGATCAAGAACGAATACGACGCGACGGACAAGAGGCCTATTCATCAGACGAAGTTTGCTTAGCATAATCGTCGTACTGACCCAGAAGTTCCAAATCGCATTTTCAAAAGCAAAACAACAGCACTGGCGAACCCTACCAACAAGACCATACGACTCCAGTCCCGAATCGCGCTCACTCAACTCCGACGCGGAAGCCGGCAGCGACGAGACCCGGCCCGTCTTGTAGTCGATGAGGAGGGAAGACTCGTTGTTTCCGTAGCTTCGCAGGTTCGCGACCGAGGGCTGCAGAATGAGGCCGTCTACCGCTGCGAAGATGACCAGTTTTCGTAGCAGACCGGGCATGGCGGCGGCATTTGATTTTCGTGCGGGGGAGCGGGGGTGTGTGAAAGGAGTTGGTTACGTCGTCCAGTCGAGTACTCCTGATACGTCGCGATGTCCCCTGGGCTTCATCACTCCCAGTCCTGGGTTTCGAGAACAGATCGCGGTGGGTAGATGAAGGAGGGTGTTGTCGTCGTTGGCAGCAGACGACGATCGGAAGCCAGTGAGTGAGCGGGACAGCTGATCTCGGCTGCAAACCACCAACCCCATGTGGGCCGCTCGGTCGACATCGTCACCAACTCCAAATCTCCGCCACGTGGTCCCCACCATTTCCCCTCTGAAAGGAGTTGGCGTGAGTGTGGATTCGAGGATTAAAGTTTTGGAGAAACAAGGGAAACCGTCTCAAAAGGATAAAATTCAAGGTTTTTACACCACTATATACATTTCAAGTCGGTTTGCAGGGAGTGTGACTACCCGATCAACGGTGTATATCATGCCCACACCAATCCCAAACAATATCCCAATCCAGTCATTCATGAGCAGGTCTAGTCTCTCTTGCTGGTATCTCCATGCGCGCGGGACGAAATAAAAATACAATGTATCCAAAGTATAGCAAATCAAGCAAGGAGGGACATAAGACGGCCAAGTATCGGCAAAATGAGAAGGAGAAAATAAAAAAAGATAAAAAAGGGGGGAAACGGGACAGACAAGGAAAAGCGTAACCACGATATGTTTGTTCGTCAAGCGATAATCAGTAAAATAAAAGAAAAAGGAAAAAGTAAAGCAAAAAAAAAAAAGAGGATCAAAAACGAGATCGATTCGGTCGTAGCAGACTATCGCTCATCATGCTTATCTGGCGGATGCGACGTGTGTGTGACTTCCCCATCCCGCTTATATGTCGGGCCTGGTTCTCCATCGCTCTCCTCGGCCAAGTCAGACATGCCGAATGCCTGGTTTTCGACGTCATAGGCATGCATCAGACCTTCGCGGTCCCCGTGTCCATTCATGTAGCTGGCCGAATTACGGCCGTCGGTGCTGCGGCGGCTCTGCATCGAGCGCCGGGTCTGGTAGCCGGCGATGGCGTCCGTCGGCACGCCGTCGTCCTCCATCTTGGGGTTGACCAGCTGGTGCCCATCCGGGTCGTACCGCGAGAGATTCAACAGGTAGACGCCCGAGAAGATGATCAAGAATCCACAGAGCAACGAGATCGTGTTCACGGCTTCGGTGGTATTGAAGCCCTTGAAGAGGATGAAGGAGGCACACAGCGTGGCGGTGGTGAAGGTGACATAGTACAGCGGGTTCACACTGTCCCAAATCCATTAGCGCCAGCTTCAGCGGGTGGAGCTAGCGATCAACTTACATCGTGGTGGAGAACTGGTTCAAGGCCTTGTTGAAGTAGTTCATCTGCGTCAGGATACAGAAGCCGGTCACGATCATAAAGACGTAGGTCGAAGCGTGGGTGAATTGGTTGTTCCCGCCCAGCGTGAGCTTGACCGCGATACCGAAGGCCTTGACGGACATGACAGAGACGGAACCGACAGTGGAGCAGATCGAAATGTAGATGAGGGGGTTCTTCTTCCCGTGCGCGGGCGCAACCCGATAGATCATCACGGTCGAGAAAACGGACACCACGAGACAGTAGAGAAGGAATCCTGTGGACGGCGCTGAATTAGTATGGTGCCGCGCGATCTCGCGAGAGGTCCGTCAACAACGTACCGGGCTGCAGGGCGTAGGCCAGGATCTCGTCGATTCTCTCCACGGGCTTATCCGGGGGCGCATGCAGGACGATGACGACCGAGCCCAGCAGACACATGGCGCAGCCCAACTTGCCCAGTGTCCCTAGTCGCTCGTGCAAAAAGTAGGATCCCAAAACGGCGCTGTTCGAAGCGTTAGCGAGTCAACCCAACCACCACCACCACCACATGGCGCGCAAGGGGGATTCCATACCCGATCAAAACACTCAAAGCGCCCAGCGGAGTCACGAGAATCGCGGGAGCGAACGCATATGCGGCGAAATTTGCGATTTCGCCCAATGCCACTGCCATCCTCAATTAGTCTGGTCGGTTCTTGATCCAGGAAACCGTAGTCATCGCAGCTGGCGGGGAATGCAGAAATCCGTACATGTAATGACACCTCCCCACCACACAGGACTTTTCAGATATGAGAAACCTTCGCCCTCGAAACCGTGTCGCTCCGAGGCTTGCATCAAACCCTGGTGGTGGCATTGATTAGTGTCGTGTCGAGAGGACCGCGGAGGACCGGCGCCCGGGTGAGGCCGTTGGAATCGGGAGATGGAGCGACCAGGGCGAACGAACCTTTTTGGTGATGACAAAACTGGTGCCTAGGGCACGGTTAGTGAAAATTGGAGACGGGGTCATAGGTCAAAGGGAAAGCATACCGATTGCCATTGTTGACAAAATGGCCAAGATAAGGCCGACATACCTACACATGACGGACGGCCTGGTTAGCCTGAAACGAACGGCCTCGCACACCGAGGGCGGCGACCCGCGAGGAAGCCATACTTGTCTGATAACATCCTGGGACTATCCGAGGAGCCGAATGCTCCTTCTGACGTAGAAACTCCAATACTCGAGACGGGACGGACGAAGCGTGATCAGATCCGATCGCGAGTCGCAGAAGATGGCGGGAACGAAAGCGCGAGAGGTGAAAGGACGGTGGTCGTTGGAAAGCTGAGTGAACCGGACCGTGGACGACGGGGGGTTTTGGGGGGGTGTTAGGTGGTCGGTGGTTGGTTGGTAGGGTCGGGCAGGGCTGGTTGGTCAGAGGTGGACTTTTTGAGTGGGTGGCTAGCCAAACATCGGGAGGCGCGCGACCCAACAACAATGAATAAACGAATGTCAAGGGAAAGAGATCGAAAGAGAGACGAATAAGTTGGGGGGAGAGAGAGAAAGAGAGAGAGGAGGGAAGGAGGAGGAGAGAAAAGGTGGAGAGGATTCTAAGGAGGGATTGAATCTGCAGAAAAGGGCCAAACGGGGTTGTATTGGCCAAGGGAGGCTGTGGCGTGGAATGGGATGGTATGTTAGTGAGTAACGGAGTCGTGAGTGATGGTGGTCAGTGAGAGTCTGGTCGGGTCTGTGAGGTGATCCGTCTGAGTCTCTTCCCAGCTGCGCTCGTGCGGTGGGGTTCTCTCTTAGACGGAACCAGGTCGATTCTGGACGCGTAAGTCCCACAGGAATTGAACATTGGCACGTCTACTCCGAGTAACTACGGTTGGGACCTTGATTTGAGTAGGTATTACGTTTTGAATGCTTCCTCCTTTTTATAACTGGAGCACCGTCTTTCTTATTTTAATCCCCTTTCATGATTTTCAACTTTCAAGAGAGAGAGAGAGAGAGAGATACCATGAGTGTACTATGCTACATCAATACATGTATGGGATGGTGCAATACCCCAAACGGATACCTGAGGATCCATCATGGCCCATCATCCAACACAAAGAACCCATCCATCCCATCTGGGAATTCACCTCCCACAGATACACAGAACGAGGAATCAATCAGAACAAAGAGACCCCCAAAACAGCCCGACCACGATGAATCCAAAGGATAGGTGGCCACAATCCAGACCAGCCACTTCCAAGCATCGGGTAACCCGAGGGACGATCGGCGTTTCAGCTGTGTTTGTACTTTGGATACCGTACTTACCGTCTGCGTACGGCTGTGTCTAAGAATATCCAGTTGGCTCCTGCTTCCGTCATTATCCCATCCGATCAGTATCACAGTAATGTATTTTTATACAATAATGTATAAGGATATGAGATCCACTACCTTCCACCACGAGCCCAGGAGAATAAACCGGTGGATAAGCCATGTGATCTCTCCATGCCTTTAGAGTCTATCAATGGAGCAATTCAAGCCATCCATTCCAATCGTCATAGGTAGGGATCATTGAAGCATCTCCCAAGTCCTAATTCCTACACAATCCAATCCTCAATATATCTCCGGCCGACGAGCGAAGCCGTCTTGGCCCTTACCTAACAAAATGGACCCTGACGGCCATAGTCAACAAAATAAATCGAATAAAAGCAACCAGCCAAGACCACCAAGACAATCTCTCCCCCATCCATCCATCCCTTGCTCCCCCTTCACATGGCTTGTTTATCTCCCCATTCGTTATCGTGATGTAAAATAAAAAATAAAATGAAAATGAAAATGAAAAACGAAAAACACAAATAAAAATTAAAGAATAAAAAAGCAGGGAAGGAAACCCCTGCAGCTAACTACCTGGTCGATCTATTCCCCCCCCCGGAGTCTCAATTGAGTCTTCCCCGATCAACCTGGTTACTCAATATAAATACCAGAGTCTTACCCTGTGAGGAGACAGATAGACCGGCCTCCACCTCCTCCAGCCCCAGCCGATAGGATAAGGCACGCAGGCAAGCAGCGCCCGAAATCAAGGGGTGGAGAATTGGCCCTGCCTGCCTGCCCTAGCGTCTCAAAACGGCCCTCTCCCCTGTCTATTACCTACTTAGTCCTACTTACCTTTACTATATGCATACTAGCTTGGCGTATGCTTCGGAGTGCTCGCTATCAAGGAATAACTAAGTAGAATCTTGTCTTCCCCGGCTTTGTTTGCTTTCATGCGATCGAACCGTCGGATCGGATATACAGTCCCATATCACGGCTAGAACGGCTTGTTCGGATCGTGCGGAAGCTTGGGTGTGCACTGCCACCGTCTAGACAGAAGATACTGAAGGTTCTACTACTCCGTAACTACTTCTCTTCACCATTATTTTCAAGTAGTCACATTGAATAGAGTCATGATGTACAGTCAATAACAATTTCGTCACCGAACTCTCTGGTCCATCCCCCAAGGACACCTTGTAAACACCCAGATCCTGCCAGATCAGCCCAAATAATTCAGTTGAACCCGTATTTCCCATATAATAGCACCCGGTTTAGATGATTGAACAACATAGGAATCGGACAGGATCGAATGTGACAAAAACTTAATCTCATTGTGCAGGCCAGCAAGCCAAGACGTCAAAAGGTGTAGATCACCCACACGTCATCGCTAGAGAATGGCTGCCGTAAAACGCTTTTTGGTATCAAGCATACGCAACTAAAAACACATGCCCTTTCGTAACGCCACTAATTCACAGGGAGTATCGGGGTATCGCTAATCCAGGAATCACGAAGGGATAAGAACAATCAAACAAAGCCCTCAGAAGAGGAATAAATGTATCTCGTACAAACCTAGAAAGCCGATCGTGCATGGGTCGATCGAATCGACACACGAGGTATGCTATGGAGCAATACCCCCTCCCCTGCACGAGGGTTGGGTATTAGTATTCCGCGTAGAAACACTTACCTTGTGTATTGGAACTAAAGGAGTCGGTCTCTCTTGTCGATCAGGTGGCGCAGAGATCTCCTGGTTGCTGCCTTGAAAAATTCCTTGTATCAAATGACGCGGGTCTTGGCCGGTGGGAGACCTTTGGCCAGTGTCGGTTGAAGCTAGATTGGTTAGACGAGGGGAAGAGAGAGACGCAGGGGATGTGAAGATTATAAAAATGTGGGCGAGATGTAAAACAGTGCAAGGCGCAATCATGAGGAACGTCGCCGTTTGGCGTCGGGCGAAGGACCTTCTTCCAAACCAAACTCGTCGTCTGGCTCGCGGTCTCGTTTGGTGGTGCCCTGGCCCTGGGAAGTGCCAGTCTCTTCATCACCGAACACGAGGTCTTCTGGAATGCCCAGGTCTAGGTATTCGTCTCCAGCACCAAAGGCCAGGTCCTCGGCATGCTCTAAACCAGCATCTGGAGATTGGCGTTCATATTCATCATGAACCTCGCCGGACTCGTCACTCTCCTCATCCTTCGCAGGACTTTGAGCGGAGTCTTCTAGCGTGCCCTCGGTGCGACTCACTGATTCACCGCCGACATCCACAGTAGGGAGGGTGCTGTTTTGTGGTAATTCCGACTGGACTTCGTCGGCAACGGACTGGAGATCTTGATGAAACTCATCATCGTCGTCCCCTTGCAGCGTTTGTTCGCTAACGTCTTCGTTATCTTGAGAATCACGCTCTTCGTACTCATCATGTTGAGCAGAGTCATGCTGGGCGTCTTCGGGAGACGCTTCGACGTCCCCGGGGACGTCGGACTCATGAGTTTCACCTGGATCATCGCGCCCATTCTCTGCTATGTCATTTGAAGGCGCTGTGGCATCCTGGTCACCTTCTTCGGGGTACCATTCAGTTTCAGCGCCCTCTTTGGCATAGTCGTATTGGGCTTCGGAGCTATGCTGGGCATCATCAGCAAGATGCGTAGATTCGTCAGCAGGCCGTTGTTCGTCTTTCGATTCAGAAAGAGGCTGCTGATCAACGGCAGCCACGGAAGCGACTTCTTGTCCTTCCGGTGCGTAGGACTCTTCCTGCAACCGGTGACTCTGTTCGTCATTCTCCATTCCCGGAGGAATGAAATCACCGTCTTCTCTGTCGCCTCTGTCGCCATCTGCAGCAACTTCAGTAGGCATGGAAGGGGCTTCTTGATCCAACGAAGCAGACTTATCGACACCACCAGCTTCCTGATGCCCTTCCTGATGCCCTTCTTGATGCTCTTCTTGGTGCTCTTCTTGATGCTCTTCTTGATGCTCTTCTTGGTGCTCTTCTTGGTGCTCTCCTTGGTGTTCTTCATGATGCTCTCCCTCGTGCTCTTCGACGTGCTTTGCATCATGCTCATCATCATGCTCTTCATCGTGCTCTTCTTCGTGCCCTTCTTCGTGCTCTTCTTCGTGCTCTTCTTCGTGCTCTTCCTGAACCTCACCCTGGGCGTCCGTGTGCTTCTGCACTTGAGCATGAGATTCGGTATCGGAAGCATCGTCGGCTTTAGAGAGGGGCTCTTGCTGCTCAGTGGTGTGTTGGATGGGTTGCTCGGATGTAGGCTCCTGCGTCTGTTCGGGAAAATCTGCTTCGGCTGCATCTGTTTCATTAAAGTCATCCCAAGAGTGAATCTCAGAGAGGCCTTTCCCTTCGCTTGCAGCTAAGAGAAGATCAGACATTGCACCGGCAATGGTCAGTCTCGTGCTCAGTGTAAGGTAAAGCGCCTCGGGCTCATCGATTCCATCATTGTGGCACAGCTGCAGATACAAATGAACGATTTGATTCAATGTCACCTTCGATGTGTCGTAGGAATCCTAAGACAGCAAAATTAGTCCTGAGACTCCAAGGATTATTCAGAAGGGAAGACAAACCTCATTAAGTTGGAGATTCAAGGCATCCACGTCCATCACTAAGACTTCGTTATCTCCAATGTGGTCGTGAAGGACTTCACGGCAGGATTCAAAGAGCTTTGCGAATGGTCCATGCGCAAGTGACTCATCTTCGAGAAAGAATGTCTCCGAAGTGTCGCCTTCCCGGGGTGGAAACAAGGAGATTTCATTATCCTGATAATAGACTTTGATCGGATATAATGAAGAATCCCCAGTCGTATCGGGCTGTGGCGCTGCTTCTTGCTCATTTTGAGCTTCGATCTCCTTTGGCACAGATGCCTTTTCCTCTTCCTCATTCTCCTGTACTACTCCCTGCTCTTCATTATTCTTGACTAGACTCGATCCTTCCGCCGCAGTACTGTCTGCGTTTTGTGGGTCTTTCGTACCCGCAACGTGATCAGTAGAATCACCTCTCCATGCTTCCTGGGGGCCTTCTTGGCTATCTGGGTTAGTTCCGTCGCGGGTTTCCTCCGCGTGCCAGGATCCAGGTGCATCTACTCCCTGTGCCGCGGAACCAAGCTCCTTTGAATCACTAGCTTGCTCCTGTCTTTGATTTACCTCCACGCTGGGCTCATCCACATGCTCCACTGTAATTTCCGGTTGAGTTGTCTCGGCGGGCTTTTCGGTCTCTTCGATATCGACGTCGGTCACGGTCGGAGGTGCAGGGTGCTGGTCGTGTTCAGGTTGAACAGGCGGGGCGGGCTCTTCTTGTTGGTCGGTGACAGGGGCGTCGATATCCTCATCGTAGTCATCTTCCAACATGTCCGCTTCGTAAGATTTTTCTTCGTCCTTCATCTCCATATTATAGTCGTCTTCCTGATAGTGGTCTTCGGCATCGACCATGACCGACTCTGCGTCATCGATCATGTCTGCGTCCTTTGATCCTTCTTGGTTGTAGTCTGTACCGTCGATCGATTCTATGTAGTCATCAACTGCAGTCATGTCTCTATCTGCGTTCGAGGCTTGATCCTCCATGATATCGATGTCGATGTCAAAATCATCGGCATGGCCTTGATATGGAGAGGCCATCTCCATCGAGTCATCCAGCGCGGGAACCTCCATGGCAGGAAATGCTACTGATGGAGTAGATGTCATGACATGAGTGATGTAGGGAACAACAGAGAGGTCAGGGGAGGGGGGAAACGCGTCCAAATTCAAGCGTGGCGTTTCGAGTGTCGGGGGGGTAACTACGGGCGTGGATACAAGCGAGAGAACAATAAGAGATAAAGAAGAAAAACAGAGAAATAGAAATAACACCCAAGTATTTCCGAATAGGTTGTAGTTTAATATGAGAAAGGTGGAAAAATCCAAGAGATATGATCCGAAAGAATGAAGTCGCAAGCGGCGACGCTCCTTGTGCTTTGAATGAGAAAGTAAGCGAGGCGGTAGTGTCGTGCACGGGCCAAGGGCGGCCGAAGAGAACAGCAAGCAGTTTAGTCAACTTACTTACTTGTTCGATCTATCCCGATTGTTGTCCGCTTTCCACCCCCTTCTCCCCAATCTGTAAAGTGCCGCCATCGTGCTAGATCTCTTGGGAACCAACGTTGCCGACCCTTTGAACAGACATGGTATGTTCGAATGACTTTGCTTCCCTTTTCAAAGGGCATCCCAATTCCTCCCCCTCGCGCTAATCACTCCTCACCCTTCCACACAGGTTGTCCTCGCAGCGTCCATATGCACCCGCGGGGGCAAAGCAGTGCTTTCGCGTCAATTCCGCGAAATCGCCCGCTCGAGAATCGAAGCTCTCCTCGCGTCCTTCCCTAAACTTGCCGATGCCGGTACTCAGCACACGACAGTTGAGCAAGACAATGTCCGTTTTGTTTATCAACCCCTCGATGAGCTCTATATCGTCTTGATCACCAACCGCCAATCGAACATCCTCCAAGACATCGACAGCTTACACCTTTTCGCCCAAGTCACTACCAGCATCTGTAAGAGTCTGGATGAGCGGGAGATCTTGCGCAATGCATTCGACCTGCTCAGTGCCTTTGACGAACTGGTGACACTGGGCTACCGGGAGAATTTGTCCCTTTCCCAAATCAAGACGTTCTTGGAGATGGAGAGTCATGAGGAAAGGATCCAGGAGATCATCGAGAGGGTAACATATCTTTTGGACTGCACACCGTTATGGCCGGCTGATTCGTCAAACAGAACAAGGAACTCGAAGCCAGCGAGGAGCGCAAGCGCAAGGCAAAGCAACTGGAGATGCAAAGAAAGGAGGCCGCCCGCACTGGCCGTTCCATGGCCCCCCGAACCCCCTCATACCCCGTCTACACGCCCCCCGCCCGTCCTACGGTGCCAGATACATATGATACCTATGAGGCGGAGAAGAAGAAGTCATTTACCAAGTACGTCATCATCCTTCCGCCAGCGCTTGAGCCATTCACTAATGCAATTCCTACCATAGGCCATTGGTTACACGAGGCAAGGGTATGCAGCTGGGCAAGAAATCTAAGGCTACCGATATATACGAGAAGGTCCGGGGTGATTTCGGGCCTGAGGTCGAGGAATCGAGCCCCTTGGTCACCCCGCAGGTGTCCACTCCCGTTGGGGACAATGCCTCGTCCGCTCGCGCATCCCTGTCGGCGGACAGGGACCCCATCCACGTTACTATCGCCGAAACGCTGTCCGCCACACTAAGCCGTGAGGGTGCACTGAAATCCTTTGAAGTCAAGGGTGATCTTCAACTCCGCATATCCGATCCGTCGCTCACCAAGCTCAAACTGGACCTGCTGGCCAATCCGACCCACGGAGCTCAATTCCGCACCCACCCGAACGTGGACAAGGCCGTCTTTACCAACTCGTCCGCAATCCAATTAAAGGACATGTCCAAGCGCTTCCCGGCAAATAACTCGATTGGCGTTCTGCGCTGGCGGGTAGCCGGCGGTGGGGATAATGCCGACATTCTCCCCATCACCTTTACTGTCTGGGTGAACAAGGGCTCGGACTCGACCACGGTGACGGTCGAGTACGAACTCACCGGCACGGACACCTTGCGCGACGTTGTCGTTACCATCCCGTACGGTGCGACCGAGCCAGCCGTGTCTAGCTTTGACGCGGTCTACGAGGTATCGGGCGATAGCCTGGACTGGAACATTGGAACCGTGGATGAAAACAATGCCTCGGGCAGCTTCGAGTTCGAATCTGCTGGCGACGGCGACGAGAACGAGTTCTTCCCCATGAACGTCCGCTTCTCCAAGGCCACCCCCTTCGTCGAGGTTGATGTCAGCAACGTTTCTTTGCTGGAGCAGGAGGGCGAAAGCGCCGAATTTGCTAAAGTCGTGAGAACAGTCGCGGAGGGCTTTGTCATTGAGTAATTCCTGTTCAGTTTGTATAGAGTAATAATGATGTTCGGACCGGCTCTGAGGCTCGCGGCGAGATTCCTTTCTTTTCTCTTGTTTTCTTTTTGGCTCCCCTTGGCGAAAGGGGCTTATTATCCTGTTCTTATTGCGCCAATGCAATTTTTTATTCGTATTTACGGTCCTTATCTTACAGTGCTCTATCCCCTTGTTATCTTGAGACTTTCTGCGAGCTTGCTCCAGATGCAGGTTATATTGCACTTGATTCAAAACAATATCGTCGTTGAGTTGCCATAGGCATTGACATTTTTCAACGGAATCTCCTGAACACCATTCTAGAGTATAACCTCCCCAGTGATTGTTCGTTTATGGGCTCGGCAGGTAGCAAATGCAAGACGTCAAGACGACGACAGAAAGCCGACATCCACCAGGAGAACGCCACAGCTCACTCCGGAGCCAGGTCAAGCAGGCCATTGTGCGAGTCTGATTAGCGGCTTGTCTGGCCTGAGTCAAGTAGGCGATGTAAAACTTCGATCTTGTCCTCTACTTAACCATAAGACCTAGACCCAGCCTCGTGGTGCCTGGAATTTGCTTATCATCATGTCAGTGCTTCATGAGTGGGATGACATCAACTTTGCGGAATAATGATAGCGGTAGATGGTCGATATGAATAGACGGAAAGCACCACCGATTGAGTGCTCAGCTAAGGTTCCTTTACTTTATCTTTACATCGAACTTGGCTTTCCACTCATCATCCAATATCCTCGATAGTAGTTCAAAAATTGCATCTACTTCCAGTCTATAGGTTTGGTTGACTTTGTGTCTATCATGTAGAGCTTTTTGTCGCATGGGTTGTGGACCTCTATAGACTTGGTCGGATTGACACAGCTCGTCCAGTGAAGATATCGGAAGACATTTAAGCAATGGATTATAATAAGATCGGGCTTCTAAAGTACTCTGCTCTCGTGGTTCGTGAGTGTAAGAAACCGTTCGTATATTGATTCCATCTCTGTATATAAAATTGGAAGTATGCAACCTCGAACATGTCCAACGCGTCAAGATAAATCAACAGTGGGGTAGAGTAGGTCTTAATGCTGACCTGTTATTGCCAACTTGTTATAAGTAGTTAGACAATCAACATTCAAAAAGAACTACTATCAGATGAAATGACAGTCATATGTGCAAAGTTGTTAAGTTTGATGCTACGTCCATGTAGAATCATTAAAAATAAAATGGGCTTATAATGTCTGGATGGGAGCTCGATGGATAATTCGCTGTTACAATGGTCGAATGGAACAGACGGTCCTATGATGTAGAGGTTATCATGCCAGATTTTGATTCTGGACACCCGCGTTCGAATCGCGGTAGGACCTTATAATCTTTTTTTCTTCGTTTTTTATCCTTATCAGCTATCAATTGCTATTAAATTTTGCTTTTTTATTGTCAAACTTCTTGATTTCATTATTCTCTTCTTCAAAAACGTCTCTCCTATAATCTGACAGTATCTATCGTAATAACCCAGTCTCTGGGCAACATACCACCACTTACCTATTTCTCTACGAGAATTCTAGGCACAACGATATATAACTACAGACGGAAGGAGCAAATGTAAACATTGGATGCACCCACTGGGCTATTAAAAGCCATGTACCTCATGGCAGAGTTGGGCTGCTACACAGTTTGATCCTTATCAATGGCTTCTGAATAATGCATACAAGGGCGTCGGCCTCTCACTCTCATTCCTCCAGATGCCTTTTACAACCATCCTCCTTTTGCTTCACCAGTCTCATACAATGCCGAAACCACGTCCAATTCAGGAACAGCTTGAAGCGTTATCGCATCTGGCGGAGGGTGTGATGAGAGTAGGAAATAAACGTGCTAAACAAGCAGAATCCCACCAGCAAGGAACGACATTTCCGCTTGAGGCCTGTCATTCTCCCACATCAAGATCTGTTGCCTTCCAAACGGATCTGTCGCTCACGACCAAAGCGTCCGTTACAAGCCAGTAGGCCGCATCTGCCCGGTCTTCTTACGGTTCTGGGGTTTTCAGTCAGCCCAGCAACAATTTTGTCCTGCAAGGCTGCGACGCAATGATTCGAGTATATATGAAAAGCGGGCTGGGATTTAGTTGCCTGACCACTGGCCATGTCAAAGTCGTCTGGCTCAGATTGGCGAGACCTTCAGTTCCTATCGATTTTCGATCGCCTTGAGTTTTACGACCTTGGGCAGAGAACAAGGCGGGTTCATTCAACGCCCGCAACTTCAGCCAAGCATATGAGGAATTTTTGGGGTATTGATTGGTTGAGGGGGGCAGGTCCTCCAATCTGTATCTGCTGACCTATTATTTCGCGTGTAAATTTTACTAACTATAAAGTAGATATCTGTCTTATTGTACCCGTAGTACTGTTCTACATATGAACAGGTGAGCTAAGATACTTCTAAGGCAGCCAATGTTTGTCTTCACTTGCTTTAGTGCTCCAGCAAATCTATGTTCTTAATGTTTGAAATATAAATAGCAGATACCCGGCTTTGGTTTTGATACGAAGTTCAAGTCTTTCCTCTTTTAACACCCCCTCTACTTTTTGTTGCCTTAATATTCCACGACTATATATTCGGATATACAGCATATCCTTTGAGATGCACAACCTTCCCCCTTTGCACCTTACACCCTCGGAACCTCAAGATTCGCTGGCACAGGAGTATCAAAGAGAGGCAACGCTACTGAAAAATCTAAAGCTTCCGCAAAAACCATCGGGACACGGTTCTTCTGGCTCCGATTGGTCCAAGGTGGAGGTTAACGCTGTGCGAGCTGTCCCGCTGCTTAATCAAAATCCAAGTCGGATTATTCCTGAACATTACTTTCCGAATGGTGGAGATCAAGGTATGCATTCGTGAAATATTCCTCTTGGGTGTTTACTCACGTTATCACTGGCCTCAAGGGTTCACAGAGCTTGCCAAGTCTATCTGTGCACCGAGCATAGATGATCTGAAAGGGTATAACGAGGACCTGTTCGAGAGAAATCCTTATTGTTCCTTTTTTGTTGGCCTTTCGGAATTGGCGACAACGGGGACTTCCGAAGATACTATCAACAAGCAATTTCTGAAGTCCACAAGTATGGGTTCGAT
Source organism: Aspergillus taichungensis (assembly GCA_002850765.1). Classification (NCBI taxonomy): domain Eukaryota; kingdom Fungi; phylum Ascomycota; class Eurotiomycetes; order Eurotiales; family Aspergillaceae; genus Aspergillus; species Aspergillus taichungensis. The sequence goes on along the minus strand of KZ559567.1, from coordinate 93,859 downwards.
GTCCAGTGAACTGTCCACTTCCAGCAATGAGGACAGTAGTGAATCAGTTGCCGCTACCGCCCTCCGCAACTTTGTCGTTACCACCTTGATCGGAATGAAACAGCACAAGAACTTGGCCAATACGGCGAGCAAGAGAGTGCAGCTGAGATGGTTTGTTTGTCCTTGGACTCGGGTTAGACCAATGTCACTAACTTTCTTTGCAGCTCGGCGAATGAGGTCCGATTTACCTGGAAGATGGGTGGATCCACATACGTGGCAGAGAACGATGGCTTAATTGGAGTCAACTTTCCCGGTAGTATGTCTGGTTCTGATAGAAACACGAAAGCGCCTGTCGTGAATCTGGAGGTAAGTAGATTCTTATATCTAGCACACATTCCATCATTCTGTTGACTAGATGACAAAGTGCAAACAGCGCAACGCCGGTGGGATAAAGCGGCGATCTGGAGAACCGGAAGGGTGGAACCCTAGTATATTCGCCCAGGAAGTTGCCGAAATGATAGGGAGTATGCAAACTCAGATGGAACGGAACAGTTTCTGTCTGCCCGATCAGGAATCTTTCGTCATTAGTTTGCACGGAACACTCTTTTATGTTAGCACAGCATACTTCTCACCGGAATATATTAGTTATCTAAAGGATGGCGAATCTCCTCCGATGCCCGACTTCTTGTGGGTTCGCCGATCCACGCACTACGATCTGAAAGATAGAGCCGGTAGAAAAGGAGCACTGGAAATTCTGTGGGCGCTAGTCCGCTATATCGCTAGTGGAGAAGCGAAGGTAAATATTGTCCATGCGGCAATGAAGGCTTTGGGGCGACCGAGTGACTGACAGATTGAGCCACGCCGGATTTGGTGTACTGGTGTTGAACTCCGGAATTATACGAGAGCCAGGAGCCACCTGTTTCATGGATCACGCAGCTACCTCAGGTGCTTAGGAGTTACATGTTTGGTTTACTTTACAATTGATTGTTCATTTGCATAGTTATGATTGGGAAACCTTTCTGAAGACAATTCAAATACCATTTCCGAAGCCCTAGACATCCACAGCAATGTCCGCCAGTAAATGGCGCAATTAAGCTTGGGAAAGGTCAAAGACTTAGTCCCCTTGACCTAGTCATATGCCCTTGGGCTAGTATCCCGTTCCTAGATTCAGCTTTGGATGGAGTCTATCCGTGTATGGTCACCTAGAAGGTACCGAAACAGCCTTGTCAGTCCCCGGATGGCTTCAATCCAATTTTCCTGCAAACAAAGATTGTAGCCTGGCGAGATTAAAATCTCAAAATCTTCAAGGCACCCCGTCGATTGGGCTCTCGTGATAAGATCGGAGCTGAACAGTCCGAGAGCAATATAAAGCTCTTTTCCAAAGAACCCAACAATATAAACCCTTTGTTCTGGAAAAACAGCTCCGCGACGAAGGCTTTTTGTGAGTTGGCCCAACATCACACTGAGAGTGTTCCTCAGAGAATCACCCCATGTCTGGCCTTCATACCACTAGGATCAGTTAGGCAATAACCAGCATGACATGGACAACAGTTGGGCACAAATGCATACCCCATTGAATGAAATTATTGGCACTCCTAGCTTGTCGATGACAGTGCCTTCCGGTTGGGCGGCATAGTTTCCACCTCTGATTTGATACTGCAATCGGATGCTGTTCATGGGAAACCTGCGATTTCTGTGAGCTTGGAAGTACGCCAAGGCAAGGTGCTCTTGTCACTCACTTGATGTCAGTTACCTCATTGTCAAGGGCTTCAAGGCTCTGATATATACCCTTCATCAAATCACTAAGCATTGTGCCCTGCCAGTTCAGGAAGCGTTTGTGCCTTTCCCTCATCGGTTCCCTCCAGTTTTTTCGTGACAAAGTGATTCTTTCACGGCCACTTATCCTCACGGTACTACCCAGAGCCCTTGTGTTATGAGACTCGTGGTTGTCGACGAGTTCCGTGGAAGGGACTTCGTCGTGGTAATTTATGAAGTTCTTGAAGAAATCCTTCAGTCTTCCCTCACCGGGCCACTCCTCTATGTGACTTTCCTCGACAATTCTCGAAGTCCGGAATACCCAAGGTATGAGTTGGTCGACATCCTTATCTTCTAGATGTTAGTGGCCAGCAACGCTGTTTTATGGGAATTGCGTACCCTCCCTTTCAGCATCTGTAACTCTAGGAACCAACTCTTCAAGTTTCACCTCTCTTGAGCGAATGGTTCCCATCGTCGGCTGGCAGGTTTCCGGGACCTGGGAGGCATGGTCGCAGCAGGTGGCGCCTGTAGCCGGTTCAGTTGGCCGCCCGCCCTCGGACATTCTATCAAGTAGTTAATTGCTTCACTCGCGGTCATATACGCAAAGCATGAAGAGTCGCAGTTATTTTGCGCGGAATATTCCAGCGAAGCCATCGTTTGAGAGAGCATGTCCGTTGGTAAATAAAGCATTGTGCTTGTTCCTGTGGCCCCTCGATTATGTAACAACTGCAAGGGGCTCCTCCGTCTCCGTGGTCGAAATCTTTGAACCACGCTCTACTGGACCCCCCTTGGCAGTTATTGTCTGCCAGAGAAAGCTAAGATCTGCCCAGAGAGGGGTATAGGAGTTGCTTTCTGCCGTTTCAGTCATCCCAGAGACGCTAAACCCCGGAGGCTGGGCAGAATTAACTACCGCCTTCCTAACACAATGATGAGCGATCTGATCTTCCTTGCACCATGCCTGTTTGGATCAAGCAGCGATAACCTTTCCGCCATCTCCACCATACTTTCAAAGTCCTACCACCTGGAATGTCTTTGTTGATCGAAAGATGGAACCATCACCTCAGAAAGAGACACCATCACTACAACCCCATGCACCTATCATGAGAGCAGCTGGAAAAGACCTAGCTAACAAAAATATTCCTCTTGTGGAGTACGGGTCGCAGGTACAGTGGCGGTGTGGATACCCTTTAGTCCTTCTAGTAAGAGATGAAATCCTATATTTTGCAATGTATTCATTGGACTCTACTGACTTCTTGGTCCCAGCTCATTGAATGGGCAGTGCCTGATACACTCCTATCACTTGCATCTCAGACCCTATCAGACCATGGGATTCCTTGTAGTCCCCCATCCACAAGGATCAGTGAGAGATATGGGCAATGGGAGCGAGCGGGCTGCATTCACAACTTAGACCAAGTTGGTCGGTCCCGGATATATCTCTACCCACTGTCGTTTGTCGGCCTTACTCTCCAGGACACTGTCGAAGTCACATCTACTTTTGACCGCACGCTGAGGGTCTTGACGCCTAAGCCTCGAATGTACATGATGTCATTGATACGCCTTCTTCTCAATTACCCTATTGGTGACAGCATCAGACTTCGAGCACACGATGATCTTATAGGTTTTATATCGTCTTACATTTTCCGTGATACTCCTTTGAATACCAAGGAGGATGAAGACGACGAGAGTGAAGAGGATTATCAAAAAAGGGTGGAAGAAGCAGTGCAGTATATTAAAACCTGGCCTTGGGACTCTACGGAGGAAAAATATTCAACCATTGCTGATTGTATCGTCCGCGACTGTCGATCAGTCCGGCAGTTATCTAATTATTGATGCATGAAAAATCCTGCGCCTCCATCGTGACCTCAAGCAGAGGTTGAACAGCAGCATGCATTTCATACAACTTGCGAACCCCTGAAAGCAAATCCTCCTTTGGTTTATCCGAGTAACTCGCAAAATCAATGCAAAGATTGTTCTGAGCAAGCCAGTTCAAGATTGCTTCAATATCCTGAACGTCACCAGCAGTCTTTCTGATACTTTTAGGACGGTTACTTTCAGCAAAAAAAAGACCATCTCTTGATCTTCATGAGCACGAGAACAGAGGGGTGTACGATAGGGACTGCAGTCAGATGGTAAGCGAAAACTCAAACTCTGACAGAGAGTGCCAAGGCGAAAGGACACGCACTTGAGGTATTATCAACGCGCCCTGATAGGTCGCTAGCAGAAACATAGTGAATAGGAACTGAATATGCGTCGGGCAGTTTGAGTTGTCGAGTTCTGCCGCCATGAAGAAGCTCAACCACAATCTCATCATCGTCGTGCATGAAGATCAATTTATCGCTCTGGGAAATTTTGAATACGGAATGAAACCGGAGCAACAGATCTCGGGCGTCGATTGGGTCTGCTCAACGAGGATATCGATGTCCTAGTTCGAATCGATTCAGGGACACATGTCACAGATTGAAAGACCTACATCCGTCATCCTTGCTCCACCCACAAGAGATGCTGCATACCCACCGATAAATTCATGGCGGTAATTAGCGCCAGTGAGAGCTGCTGTTATCTCCTTCGCGGCTACATCGAGACGGTTAAAGGGGTTCTGGAGCATCTGCTCCTGTTTTTGCTCCATAACTCGAGCGTTTCCGTGGACTGTCGCAGCGAGACGATGACAAGGACAAGGCCGAATACGGGATTGGGGCTACTGAATAGGAAGGAGAAAATTTGGAGAGGGAAACGATAGAATGTTCCGCTTCCACGATCACTGGGTCAGCTTGGGGGAAGCCAACGCGATGCTGTTGAGGAGAAAGGATTTATTCTTTGAATGTGAAAAGGTCTAGCGCACTAAATCAACAAAACACTTCAAGAAGGAAGAGGAAGGAGCGTAAGAAAGGTGAGAGGTTGAGGGTTAAGTACGAGTAGACAGCGGGAAGGTCCATTTGAAGCCTAAGAGGTGAAGGTGGAAAGAGAGCCGAATCCATCCCTCCACCCTCATACATATCCACTCTGCGTCTACTAGCACGGATCCAATCTTCCTGAGGTGTTGAGGCGTTCTTCGAGTAGGCATTGAGCAATTCAGTTGAGTGGCGTGCTGCTCACTAACAAGAAAGAAACTTTCCATGGTGCCAGTCAAGCTCGGAGTCTTAATCACCTCGGCTGAATTACTGCGTATGTCGATTCATTGAGGTGAAATGCCGTATCTCCACTATTGGCCCTCAAAACGACAGGTTATTTTGAAGTGCTCAATGCTTTGAAGAGAAGTAAACGGGATTGACCGTGGGAAGGTGTCATTTAAGATGCACTTCTTGACATATCAGGTAATTTGGAAGGGGTTCAGGGCCAGTGCTTCCGCTTGTGATATCTGTAATGTATTGTTTATGTTGTAAATTATGTGTTCCATCATGGAATGTGTTGACCACGCATTACAGAAAGTGCAAGATCACAGGTATCATGGCGCTCAACCTAGAAGCGAAGACATTCTTCATTCCTCAAATATCTAGGCAACTGTTCGACGAGACCACTGAGCATAGGGAAGATCCCAGATGTAATAATGTCCACATCACCGGATATGCCAACACTTGAAGCCAACCGTCACAACCGGCGATTGATCAAACGAGAGTATATCGAGTCAGTATGCCCCTTTAGAGTCATATCAGTACGCCGAACTCGTGATATTGAGGAGCCTATTTCTTTAGGGTTTAGGGCTTAAAGCCCGCCATCAACAGACCGTCTCCATCAATAGTCACACATAACTCGACGAGGTTAGTATCTAGAATGAAGGTGGCTCAGAGATGAGTGCAACCTTGAGTACTTGCTTAGCCTATAAGTGATATGACAGGCACTACAGCCTATATCTAATAAACTGTCTCGCCAACTCAAAGGTAAACCCGGAGTAGGACGGTTTTTACTTCTAAAGGGACACTGGAAGATATGTTATTTTGATTAGGAGTGTTATTATACACCATAGACTAGCCAACACGCTCGCAGCTTACCACCGGTGACAGTGACATTGCCCACATTGTATATCAAGAGGAAACTTGTGGGATTTTAATTCTTGGCCACTAGACCAAAAACACCAATTGGCGAATGGTAGGGCCTTGAAACTATTGATATTCAACAAAACCGACAACTTCGCCTTTGATCCCTGGGCGCTTCGATTTGATATACATAGTCCACCATATCAAATCATCATTCTGATTTGTCCCATAATATGACTGTGGCTGAGTGTGACTTACTGCTCAACTGTCCTGTCCTAAATAATGTAGATTAAAATTATGTTAAGACTTGGTAATGCAAGCAGAAGCACGACCATCAGCAAGCCACCAGATTATAAGAGAAAAGGTCTTCTTCTGAGAGAAGATGCACTAGTTAACCATAATTCCCTGTCACATTAATAACCTTACCTTCTACCTGAGAGGGTAAAGAGCAATGAAGGCGAAAACCATGAGAAGAAAAAATAGATGCGTGGTGCATTTTATCGAGGTTACCTCACTCAGGCCACTCACCCCTCTTCTCAGCCCCTGTTCAGTGATCAGCACAGGGCGCCCAGGGCGTGCTTAGGTTTACTCAGTGAGCATTAAAACAAAAAGAGAACGCGTTGGATCTGTAAGGCAAGTACGTATGTTGATCTATGTTAACGCTGAGTACTTGTCGAACCGAATAGATGGGATTATCTACAAAAGACGCCTTAGAGCATCCAAAGCATTGAGATGACCTGACTTGGGACCACTCAAAACCAGACTCAAACGTCATGATCTCATGCTCTCAAGAAACTTTGAGTTCCGCGGCTCTGTAATCCGGCCGAACAAGGGTTCCTCACCCCGACACGCGTGCGAAGCAAGCATGTCGATATGGCTTGTTTCAACTTGCCTAATGTCTACAAACCTAACTCTCTCTATCAATTCTACATAGATTGTCACAGATGTCGATCAGACAGACAATTCCATTCAGCATTGTAGTCTCCCAATTCGGTTGTCGTATAGAAACATGGACCCATTGTGGAGACCGGGGTGTAATGGACTCGATCGCCGATTACTTACCAGGCAATTCGCCTTTCATTCGCCGATCGGCGACCATACAAAACCAGCGACAGAAGGTGTTTGATGTCAACGACCGATTGAATAGAGTTTTTTTTTTTTTTTTTTTTGTCTTTATTCGAGATCTCTCGGACTACGCTAGACTTCATTTTTCTCCCAGAGCATAGTTGTTCTTAAGATGTTTGTGGCACGAGGAGGTACACGGCTTGCCCGTACTGGCTTACCTTGTATAGCTGAGATCTCGGCCTCGGCCTCTGCGTCATATCATCATCACCACCATCATCTGCTGCGAGCGACCTTCCAAGCCAAGGCGCTTTCACCACAAGTCACTCGGGGCTTCTCGCGCACAGCAAGAGTCACCACCCGCTGTGGGCCAACAGCGTTCTGCGGGCGAAAGTCCCAAATCCGCTCTTCCCAACGCATGTATACTACACCAGCAGCAGGGGGAACATCCCCCAACGACCTAGGCGACCGCTGCGGCGTGGAATCTACCACAACCGGCGAGCCCACCATCCACGCGATCTTCGAAGAAAACACCAGCACATGGCAGTACATCGTGTCGGACCCGGCGTCCTCCGCGGCGGTCATCATCGACCCTGTGCTTGACTACGACCGCGCCACGCAGACTATCACCACGGGCAGCGCGGACGCCCTGCTGCAGAAGGTGCGCGACTGCGGCTACAAGATCGAGATGATCCTTGAGACGCACGCCCATGCCGACCATCTCACGGCTGCGTCGTATTTGCAGAACCGGCTGGCGCATCTGCAGCACGGCCAGAAGCCGCCGGTTGGCATTGGCAAGCGCATTGAGCAGGTACAGAATCTCTTCGGGGCCCGGTACGGGGTGCCCGTTGAGGAGTATAAGGGGGTGTTTGGGAAGCTGTTCGATGATGATGAGGTCTTTCACATTGGGGGGTTGAAGGCTACGACTGTTCATTTGCCGGGGCATACGCCTGATCATCTCGGGTATCGCATTGGAGGTAAATTCCTGTCTTCACTAAGACACACCCCCACAACTATCTCCTGTTTGACAAACCGACTAATAAATCAAACTAGAAAACATCTTCTGCGGCGACTCCATCTTCCACGCCGACATCGGCACCGCCCGCTGCGACTTCCCCGGCGGCAGCGCCCACGCCCTCTTCCAAACGGGCCGTAAGCTCCTCAGTCTGCCCGACGACGTCAAGATCTGGACCGGCCACGACTACCCGCCCGACGACCGCCCGCGGCCCTGTCCCTGGATGACGGTCGAGGAGCACAGACGCCTCAACAGGCATCTGCGCGACGGGACCGGCGAAGACGAGTATATTGCGTTGCGGGAGGCGCGCGATGCGCAGCTGCCGGCGCCGAGGCTGCTGCATCAGTCGCTGCAGTTTAATATTCGCGCGGGGAGGTTGCCGGCGCCTACTAAGGCGGGGTTTAGGTTGCTGCATTTGCCGTTGAGGTTGGATGAGGTTGAGGAGTGGTAGTATGTACGTATGTACTGGGTATATAGTTTAGGTGGGAAGGCGGGCTGGTTTGGATGTACTTTATATTTTGCGGTATATATTTGGTTGGTTGTATTATATTATAAGGTTATTGTACTCTATATTTTATACTTTATATTCTATACTCCAAGTAAACTGTACTACGAACAGATAGTATGCACAAATCCTCAACCCCCAGAATCAGTACCCATCGATCCATAATCCCTAGCCCAAATACAATAATCGAATCCCAAACCACCGCAGTCTCTACACAACTTGAAAAAAGTTCCGCACGTACTTCTGAAAAGCCCAACCCTAAGTCACCAGTTGAGGAGTCCGTGCATAGCCAGGTGAAACACGGGAGCTATGGGATGCATCAAGCGGAACCCTAAGATTCTGGCGTGATGGTATATGCGGGTGTCCTTTTTTTTGTCCACGTCTGCAAGGATACACGAAAGGGCTAAATTGTGTTTCGAGCGGTGGTTTGACGAGTCATATGGATGGTCAGTCTCTAGTTTTATGGTGGTGCTTTTTTTGGATTGCATATGAGGGACGTAGGTGGTAGGTAGGTAGATAGATAGTAGGTAGTATTACTTGATCAATCGACCGCTGATTTTATCTTATACTATCCCCCAATGCATGCGTAGCGACGTATATTCAGGTGGCCCAAACAGACCAAGGTTAATTTAGTGAGTATCGAGCAGCCCGCTTAGCAGATTATATTCTCGGATACAGGTATGTAGGTAGGTATGAAATTTCAAAATATCAATATTCCCAGACAACCACTAGAACTCCAGACTCTCGGCACGGCCGACGACAGCTGATTTTGATTTCTCCACAAAAGGGACCCCCGAGACTTCGAATGAGATGACACAGATAAAAAAAGAAAAAAAAGGGAAACAAGTTTGCTGCCTCACGGTAGAGACACCACGGGGATATGCATGATCCGAGGCCGATTCCCCGGTGCCGGCCTCGTCTGGGCGGTGTTGGAGTCCCGTTGGGGGGCGTCGCGGAATTTGAGGGCTTGCGCGAGAATCGAATGGAGCTTGATGGCTAGTGGGCTAGCAGGTTCGGATGGCAAATCCATTGTTACGCTAGTGTGCTGGTTGTTGTTGTTGTTGTTGCTGTTGTCGTCGTCGTCCTGGTAGTAGTCGTCGATTTGTTTGCCGTTTAGGGAATTCATCCGGTGGGAAACAAACGAAAACAGGGCGAAGGAGGGAAGTGTCTCTTCGGCGTCGCCGTTTGTTGAGCACGGGCTCAAGGGCTGCTTGGCCTCGGGTGCCGCGGGGATCGCGTCGAATAGGTCATCCGTTCGCGAGACGAGATGCCACGGTTGGCTGCAGAGGAAGCCGATCACAAAGTCGGAGTTGGCGCGAGCGGCGGCCAGGCAGCTCTGTCGGTATTCGCTTGTGAAGGATGTGTCGGACGCCGCGGGCAGGAGGAGGACAAGACCACGGGCGAGAAGAGGTGGGGGTGGGAGATTGCTGTGGGGTGTGGAAGAGATCGCTTGTTCGTTTTCGGAGATCTCGACCTGCTCGGTTGTGTCGATGTCGAGGAGCGATTCTGTCGAGTCTTCCGTGTGTTGTGAGATCGTCTGGGTCAGCGAGATCGTCGACGCCTTCCGGGGCGGAAGCGACAATCCATTGTCGCCCGCGGCGTAGTCGGAGGTGAGATAAGACTGTTGCGAGCCGTCGCCGTCTCTCTTGGGGATGGATTCGTGCACACTCGACGGTCGTCCGTTCGCGGTGCCATTGGCTGTGATCTCCGTTCGGATGGTTTGCACCGAGTCTGCCACGGCCTCTCGGGCGGCGGCCTTCAGGGTCGGGATTAAGATGTCCGCTTCTTGATTATCCACCGCGACACCCGACGCCCACGCCGTTGCGAGACTGGCCCAGGACGCTGCTTTGACGACACCCTTGGTGTACCTTTTCCGAATCATGTCGATCAATTCGTTGCGGACCTCGCGCGTGTCGGCTTTCTGCCGGCCCACGACGTCGACGGTGGAATTGAGAACGCGACCGCTTTCCCAGATCAAGAACGAATGCCGCTTAGACAGCGCGGTCAACTGGCGGACGGTCTCATCCGACCAGTCATCAATGATATCGGCATTGAGTTGCAGGACGGCGATGTGCGGACCGATCAGAGAAGTAAGATGAACGAGATCGTCGGTGGTGGTGATGGTGTGGGAGGGAGATACGGAGACGGGCAAGCCGTACGGCAAACCTTGCTTAACTTCCGTCAAGTGGTGAAGGTAGGCGACTAGACGGTTTTCGGGGAAAACCGACGACTCTAGAGTAGGGGAATCCATCTTGGAATGAGTCTGTGGTGGGAGAGGAGGATGATGGGAGAGAGAGAGCGAGAGAGAAAATGAGGAGCTGTCCCTCTTTACAGGCGACGAGAGAAGCTTGTCCCAACAAGGTTGGCCCCTGTGATAGCCCCGAATAATAACAACAACAATAACAACAACGATCACTGGCGTCGGGGAAAAGGATTATTGGGTCAACTGGGTCGACTGGGTCGAGACAAAATGATTGACGGGGGGAGGAAGACTCCACTTTTTCCTGACAGTTAGTTCGAGTTGAACCAGATAAACCGGCAATTCGACAAGGTACTTTGTCCGTTGATATTAATTATTTCCTTGGTAATGGATCCTCCATACGGAGTACATAGTCTTCATTTGGACTCATTTCATTACTTACTTCTTTCTGGTTGATGAATCAACTTTGTTTGAGCTCTGTGCTCATACAGAATCTGTCTGATGAAGATCGTCTGGCATTCTGTTTCATTCTCCCCATTTCTCTGACGGTAATTTATGGCGTCTTGTATCAGGGACTATCCACCTTTGGCCGCCCTATCTCTCTATCCACCAAAGGACGGTCAGGGGAACGGAGGGATCCGCCTGACTGGGGGGCGACTTTGCCCTCGCTTTGGTACCGGAATTCCGCCCATGTTTCAGTCCCCCGTTACTGATAGTCGGTGATTGATATGAAAACGGTCCAAGAGAGGAGTTAGGGGATCAAAGGATGCTCAAGTCCTCGGTAGCGTAACGGACGGGCCAGCCAAAGGATCTTCAATCGCACCAGAGTATTGGATAGTAGTAAATTACCAGGAGGCAACGGCTAAAGTACGGGATGAATGGTCGGATGTAGCTCCAATCCTCCGTGGATACATCTCCAGCAGTTGGTCGTACATAATCATATGTACGTTGAGGGGGAGTCGCCTTGTCTGTACGATATATCCACCGGAAGACAAAGAGAGCGAGAACCTCCTCGAGCCTGCGAGTCCTCACCAGGACAAATTAAGCGACCTGGAGATAGATCCAACCGCACGGTCATCATCAACAAGAAATCGAACTGATCCCTGTAGACGCATTGACGACCATGCAGGAGAAATGCACGTTGGATGCACCAAGCGTTTCCGGACAGGAAAGCTTCTTCAGCCTCTCTCATTTCGAGGACGGTATCTGATATACAGGGTTTATGTTGGATGGCTCAGACAGTACCGCAGGTGACATACCATACCATACATACATCCAATACATGGTGGCAAATTCGGTAGGCAGGATGTACTAGTATGGAGGATGGAGATGGAGTAGGGAGTCGCGGCATTGTGTCTCCTTCTTCCGCTGGTCTTGCTATCCGGATCCTTTCCCACAAATCACAAATAACGTCAGAGATGTTGCAACCATCTATCAATCTTGGTCAAGTCATTCCATGATGCAAGACAGGAATCGGGTACGGGTCGATGATCACATGATTCATGGGTGGTCTGACATCCTTCCTCAGAACACCGTAAGATCCAATTCAACCATGGTCCGTCGTCCCAAAGATGTCTTGACTGGTCCAGAGTAACTATATTCAAAAATCAATGGCAGTAGCAAGGATTCACCACGGGATCAAACCTGAATCGCATATTTCTCGTGCATAAAAGTAGGCGCCTGAAATCTTTGGCTCAGGGGTGAGAAAGAATCCCAAAAGGGACTAGCGTCTCTGGGCGACGATTCACCTCGGTCGGCGATCTCTCAAGTCCTTCAGCCACATCAACCATTTGAAGCACTGCTTTGATTGATTAGTTGATTCTATTAATTATTTTATACTATTTCAAAAATTTTCAAGTCTTGGGTGAAAGTGGTATTTCATAGATTTCAAAGAAATTGTTGAACGATAATTGTTTGTCCATTGATCGTTGCATTCACACTCGTGTCTTCCGCTTGGTCAGCTTTTCCTTTTTTTTTTTTTTTTTTTTTTTAAAATTAGTGCCCTCGTGCGGAGCCGTCGGTCCTGATCCGCGACCTCACGCCACTCCTTTGTTGTCTCCAGATCTATCACTTATCTTTTCCCCCCCTACGGCTTCGCGCAATCGACTCATCCCTCCCCATCCATCCTTTGGTCATTCGCCATTCCTCTTCTCCAACCAGTGCGAATCTCTAACAGACGTTCGACCGTTGGCAACCATGCCTGGAAGGGTCCTACCCACGTTCACCGCCGCCGAGGTTGAGTCGCATAACAATGCCGACTCGTGCTATGTGACGATCGGTTCCCAGGTCTACGACATCACTTCGTTCGTCGAGGATCACCCGGGAGGCGGGGATTTGATTCTGGAATATGCGGGCAAGGATGTGAAGGAGATTTTGCGCGACGTCGGATCCCACGAACATTCCGAGTCCGCCTACGAAATTCTCCAAGATAACCTCGTCGGCTTCCTCGTCTCGGATTCGGATGCGAAGTCCTCCAAGATGCACAATGGTTCTTCATCCGGCCCCGTTTACGCGACCACCGGCATGTCCCGCGCAGAGGACCTCTCCGTCGATACCGACTACACTCAGGATTATAAGACGCACAAGTTTCTGGATCTTAACAAACCTCTCCTAATGCAGCTGTGGAATAGCGGTTTCAGCAAAGAGTTTTACCTGGAGCAGATTCATCGTCCGCGTCACTACAAGGGAGGAGAGTCGGCCCCATTGTTCGGCAACTTCCTGGAGCCATTGAGCAAAACGGCATGGTATGTGGTTCCGATTGTCTGGCTGCCCCCGATCTCCTACGGAACCTACTTGGGTTTCGCTGGGCTGGGTAATGCCCCGGCAGCGGCCGCCTACTGGTTGGGTGGCGTATTTCTCTGGAGTCTCATCGAGTATCTCATGCACCGGTTTTTGTTCCACATTGATGGGTATGTTCCCCCGCTCCCTCCCACCTACCGCTCGAACCCTAACAACAATCCAGTTGGCTCCCGGACAATCGAGTTGGACTTTGCCTTCACTTCCTTCTTCACGGCATTCACCATTACCTGCCGATGGACAGGTATCGACTCGTGATGCCCCCGACTCTGTTCGTCGTGTTGGCCGCGCCGTTCTGGAAGTTGGCCCATACCGTTTTCTTTTACAACTGGCATGCGGCGCTGCTGGTCTACTGCGGCGGTGTCTTTGGCTACGTCTGCTATGACCTGACCCATTATTTCCTCCACCATCGCAAGTGAGTTACCCATGGACCCCTCCTGGTATGCCGCGTATGTGCTAACCGCGATGGTTCTCAGGCTTCCCTCATATTACCAGTCCCTCAAGAAATACCACCTGGAGCACCATTTTGCCGATTATGAGAATGGGTTTGGAGTCACCAGCCGCTTCTGGGACCGCGTCTTTGGCACGGAACTGGTGACGCCGCCGCCCAAGGTTGTGAAGACCCAGTAGATACTGTCGTCCCGTTGGGTTTTCTCCTTGTCCATTTGGGGAGGATGGAGGTTACTTCTCCGTCTAACACTCATCCTCCATCTATACGAAGTAATGCTGGGATTGCATCTGGAATCGCTCGGATCGGACTTTCTTTAACTTTGTTTTCTTTTTGGTCGTCGTAAAGACCACCCTTTTGTTCACCCCCCTTTCATGTACAGTGATCCCATCCTGCACCTTCTGGTTAATTGCTCTAGCTGAAATGGTGCACGCGACATGGATTTGTTTATACATAGTGTTTGCATGACAACCTGATCATAATACTTAATACATACATATTTAATACGAGTGTATTTCTCACTAGGTTCCTTTTTCATCGCCGCCTTCTGTGTTTCTAAAATGTTCTTGTTTAACATGCTATTCCAAACTATAATCTTCACAGAAGACAATAGATCAGGGGTGCACCTGGGATCAATAGTGAGGTTTCATCAGTACATTGCAGGAGAGTAACCAATTGTAGTAATAAGTATTTTAGGCCCAGATCCCATGGTTCCTGTCTCATAGCGTGGCTTGACTGGCTATAAAGAGGCAAATGCCAAGCTACACGTGACATGGCCGTTTTCCCACCTCGCCCAACAGGACCAACTTGCACGGTGCCACCCGACCATCCTGATCCTTACTTTCAACTCACAAACCCACCGACTCACGACATCCCGGCTATCATCAAGAAAGAGATCATTGCTCTTCCTAGAATCGCTCTGAAGATTCGGTGTTGATACAGAAGGGTTCGCTCAAGTCAAAACTTCACTGGCCGGCGCAGTCTAACCTAGCCACAAGTGATCCAACTCCCCCCAATATACGACCTCCCTTTTTCTATTCGGTTTATCCAGGGAACAAGGGAAACCAACCAGCCATCCTACCACCATGTCGGGCCTCGACGTAGAAGCCTTACTCGAATCAACCGCGGCCCCAGCCCGGGACACCCCACGCTCTCAAGAACCCGATGACCGCTCCAAAGCCGATAGCAGCGAACGCCGCGATCGGGATCGCTCGCGCGACCGAGAGCGCCGGCGTCGTGACCGCAGCCGACGTGACGCCGATGGAGACGAGGATATGAAGAGCCCGAAGAGCGAACACGGCAGTGCTAACGGAAGCCATAGAAGCAGAAAGAGGAGCAGGAGCCGTGACAGTCGCAGGTCCCGTCGCGACCGTGACGACTACCGCTCCGGCGGCGGCGACTTCTACCGTGGAGGTGGCCGGGCCCGCACCCGTTCCCGGTCCCCCTATGATGATCGCTACTATCGCCCTGGGGGTGGCCGGTCTCGTCGTGACGAGCGGGACGAGGATAGACGATCGCGACGTGAACGCAGACGCTCCCCGAGCCCCCGCGACAAGACTCCGCCGCTGAATGAAGATGAACGTGACAGGCGCACTATTTTCGTACAACAGCTTGCTGCGCGGTTGAGGACGAAGGAATTGATTGCTTTCTTTGAGAAAGTTGGCCCTGTTAAGGAGGCTCAGATTGTTAAGGATCGTGTCAGTGGAAGGTCTAAGGGGTATGTTCCTCTCTCTCTTTCTCTTTTGGTTTTTAAGTTTTCAATGATTGTTCATGCTAACAATCACAGTGTCGGTTATGTCGAATTCAAAAACGAGGAATCCGTCGCCAGTGCTATCCAGCTTACAGGACAAAAGCTTCTAGGGATCCCAATCATCGCTCAGTTGACTGAAGCGGAAAAGAACCGCCAGGCTCGCAACCCCGAAGCCAGTAGTGGGAACAATCACGCTGCCCCCTTTCATAGGTTGTACGTGGGTAATATCCATTTCAGCATCACTGAGAGTGACCTCCAGAATGTGTTTGAGCCCTTTGGCGAGCTTGAATTTGTCCAACTGCAAAAGGATGAAACCAACCGGAGCCGCGGCTATGGTTTTGTACAGTAAGTGTCCCTTCGATACCACGCATGTCTTTACCATACTGATACCGGGTGTTCCAGATTCCGCGATCCCAATCAAGCTCGAGAGGCGCTCGAAAAGATGAATGGTTTCGATCTTGCTGGTCGAGCGATCCGCGTTGGCCTTGGCAACGATAAGTTCACCCCTGACTCGAACGCACAACGCATGCAGAGCCATGGTGCAAACCAACAGAATTTCCAGGGCTCTTCGTTCTCTGGCCAGGGAGGACGTGGCGTCCAGGCCGGCGGCACCAACAACTTCGACCGTGCTGGAGGTCGCGAAACCGAAAAAGGAGCCGGCGCCAGTGCGTTGGATGACACGGACGTTGCCGGTGTGAACTTCAACAACTACAGTAGGGACGCATTGATGAGGAAGCTTGCAAGAACAGATGAACCTGCGGAGCCTACCGCCGATAATAAGCAGAAAGTGCTTCGCCCTAAGACAGAAACTAAGCCGTTGCCCGTCAATGTCAACATGGCGAGTCGATGTGTTATGCTTCGCAATATGTTTGATCCTTCTGAGTAAGTTTCTCTCTCTATCTCCATATATCTTACATCGTTTTAACTATTCACAGGGAAGAAGGTGACACCTGGGGTAAAGAGTTGGAGGATGACGTCCGCGCTGAGTGCGAAGATAAATATGGCCATGTTGTTCACATTGCACTAGATCCCAATTCCCAAGGCGATATCTACTTGAAATTCGACCGAGTCCAGGGTGGTGAGAATGCCATCAAGGGACTGAACGGACGGTTCTTCGGTGGAAGACAGATCACCGCTCAGCCGGTCGTCGACGCTGTCTACAGCAGTCTGTTCTCCCGGACCAAAGCGATCTAGTGTGCTGACAACACGCCCTACCAAGATTTTTTTTATTGGTAGGTATTCATCTAATTGTTATTAGGTGCGACCTTCGTGCTGGTAGAGCCACACACTGCCTGCCCTTTGTTCATTATCGTGGCCCCGTTTGAGCTGCACCGCACCAACGTGGTGGTTGGCTTGGCTTGGATGACACTACCCATGGTAGGTGGCAGTCCTTTGACCTTTCGCTCTTCGTGGTCGTCTATAGCCGAATGGCTTTGTTTGCAATGATATGTTTATAGGTGTTTGTACATTCATAGCGAAAGCAATTTTATATTCCGAGTTTGATCTTACTGCAGTATACGTAGAAGGGATGTGATGTAGAGTTTACTCGATCATTATAGGTTAGTTAGGCATCTTATGACCCTTTAACCTTGCCACGCTGGCTGGTCTCTCAGCCTGGAAGTTCACTAGATGTTTGTATCTATGACCTATGATCAGTGCTTGTACAAACATGGAATGACAGGGACCTAACAGACAATGCAGGAAGTCATCCTGGAGCAAACCGTACATATTCCAGCAGCCCAATTCCTCCTCCACGGCTATCTATCTACTCTCCTCAAATCTCAGCCCTCTTCAATCTATGACTTCTCGAAAATGTCCCGGTGCTTCTTGTCCTTTTTCGTCTTCTTTCCTCTTTGCCATCCTGGGTCCACAGGCCATTTCTCGTCCTCGTGTCTTTCTAGATTAACCCTAAGATCTTGCAAAGATTCCACTCTGGAGTTTTATGCCCCAATGGCCGAGAATTGCTGTCATATAGTACACATCATGTGATTTAACTAAGCCCTAAAGCCGACAGACAGACAGACAGATATAACAAGGCAGTATCCGCAGACGTCGTCCAGTCCTGTCAACAATCGATCGCAACTGATTTTCTTTATATGCTAGTCTGTCAAGCTGGAACGCAAGCCAGCTTCCAACCAACATCCTCCGCCGGTGATGGTATTGTAATGCCAGCGAATAAACGGCATCACCACGCCGATCATCTTCTATATTTCATATGCGAGGAGCAACGCGGTTTTTAATATCGGGAAAGGAGGCGAGATTGTGAGTATCACTCCTAGCTAGCTGATGCCGATAATTGGAGCCGGTGACCGAATTTCGATTCTGAGGGAGGCTCACGTGGGTATCGCGAGATCCTGTTCAGCCATGGTTGTTATAGTGGTGCGTATGTGCAGTTTTGACTGCAGACATATAAGTTCCTGGGACATGGCGCCGATTTCCGGAAAGCAACCAGCCCTTTTCACTTGATAGTCAACCCTCGAGAAGTTGCCCAACTCGTGAGCATAAATCAGATATTTGTCCCTTCCAAGACTAGAACATGATCTCTGAAGGAATCTTTCTTCTATGCCTCGTGGCACATACGTGCTCGGCCTCCATAATAAACAGAGCCTCAGAGACAGCCACCGTTACCCTCCAATCCGCGACAGTCCTAGGCAATGTGAAGGATGACCTCGAAGCCCTTAAGAATAAATCGATAAGCCCACATGAAATCTCTTGTTCTGTAAGGCATTAGATTAACAGATAAAGGTAGAGGAATCTGAGGTACTCATGATTCTATTTGTTGTGGTATCGCTGGATCAGCCACCGTGACTTTTGATCTTCACCCTAGAAATACTAAAATTAACCATATATTCAAAATACTATATATAGACTACATACTTCAATGTTGCTGGCTAATATTAAAAGTTTCATTAGATTTAGATACTAATTATATGTTACTCAGACTTAAATCAGGGTATCAGTTATGGAAAGTGTGAAAGTAACGAGCCGTGCTCGGAGGAATGTCATGTGGTCAGATATATGGTCGCAAAGGTCGACTATATATTGGACCTGAATTTCCAGCACTACTCGATTAACAGTATCCACTATCTAAAGTCTATATTGTGGGAACCGGAGGTATCAATGGTCTTTTAGGTGACTGGGCCACAAGTATTAGGAAGGCATAAACCAAGTGAGTGATGTCACTACTTTGCGGTATGAATGTCATGAGAGGGAAAGGTGGCAACCACGACAAGCACGGATGAATGACTTTGGCACTCTTTTTAATCAGCCCAACAAGTCTGGAGTAGAGACCGGCCCACGATATATTCTTTTGTTTAATCCCCATGCTGGCCCTTATCGACAACCCACTGCCGCAAGTAAACTTTAGCACGCAAATTCTATGCTACATTTTTGTAACGTTGCCGGTGGTGTTAAGGCTGGTGATTTGGAGAGAACTAGGACGGCCCTTCAGCATTGAAGATGGTATGGTATCTATTCGGCGGGCGTTCCCTCCCAACTAAACCTGATACTCATTCATGCTAGTGACTTGCTTTGTTGCCTGGGTATGAAACACCCTCTTGATCCCGCTTACGAGCTTTCTTTAACCGCCTGGTGTAAATCCGAAAGCAGGTCTTGTTTATGGGCTATTGTACGTGTGCCTTGATCTGTACGTTAGCTAGCAATTTTCTATTTGATCAAATAGCTTGCTAAAAGGGACAGATGGCCTCGCTGGTGGTGCAGAAACAATGGCTAGCCTGAGTGTCAATCAGATTGAAACAAGCTTCAAGGTTGGTATTTTCCTCCATGCTCCACTCGATAGTTTCCGCTTGGAATAAGGAGAAGGACTTACATCCCCAGATATCCTATGCGTCAACCATCATCTATCCGCTCTTGGCGCTATTTGTTAAGGCCACTCTACTTCTGGTGTTGGCCAGAGTTTGGAGGCCCGTCCGGAGCATCATAGTAGTCGATATCATTCTTGGCCTAATTGTGGCCTACTACGTGGCGATACTTTTCGTCAAGGCCTTTCTCTGCTGGCCGATCTCAACGTACTGGACGCTGTTGACGAAGCCAGGCGGACGGTGCCTCTTTTTTCCCGCAGTGATCATTTCAGATTCCATCATTAGTGTGATCTCCGACATTGCGATCTTGGTACTTCCTATCATCTTCACCTGGTCAATGAACATGTCTTGGAAGAGAAAGGCAAGGGTGATCGTACTTTTGGGGCTAGGCGGTATTGCTGTAGGGTTCAGCCTCTATCGCCTGGTTCTAACCATCTTGGATGGAAATGACCCAGACCAGACACGATTGTTTCTGAGAATTCTCTTATCCGGGTAAGACAACCCTTCTCCAATTTTTTGTTTCTTCTGAACCCTTTCTTATGATGTTTCTCCTATCAGAAATGCTGAAGGAGGGATCGGCCTTATATGCGCTTGCCTGCCAGCTATAAGCAAGTATATGTCTCGTCGGAGGGGGAGGACCGTATCCTCCGAAAACCGATCGACAAAGAAGGAGCAGATCCCATTAGAAACTGTTCATGATAGTGGTGATGCGTTGTTCCAGAGCCGCCTGGAAAGCCACGTATGGCCAGGCTCCGCGGAATCCTCACAGCTGAATGCGCGCCGTGAGTCTTAACATCAGCCTACAGCACCCCCCATGGTAATTCGACCGACATTTCTTTTCATCAGCACTACGAGCTTATTACCCGATAGAAAGCCTTCCACACAATACCAATGGTCCTTCAAACAAAACATAGGTTAAAATAGAGAATAGGCATCCACCAACATCACAACCGATCTTATGACAAGAGTTCGTCTATTGTTGAATTCTTGGAGGCCACAAAGACTAGGTCAGCGCTTAGAATTCATGAGATGCTCGTTATCTCTATTTGACTGGATTTTGAGCTCACTACCCAGAGTAGCTTTCATTAAAGAAACCCTGTCAATCTCGCCCGTTCGGTATGGATTGCAGATAAAAGAGCCAGAACCAGGGCAAGCCGAAATTACTAGACTCTGGGGAATGGATCAGATCAAGCACCAGCAATTTGTAGTTTACAAAATCCGTAAATGCAAGTCGGCCAGCCGCACATTCACCCAGCAATAAGTAATATCCAGGAGCTTTCCTATCGAAAAACCCATATTTGGATGATCGATACACGAAAGCTCTGGACTGTGAACCAATGGATTTCTTGACTATATGTGAATTCCATGAACTACAAAGGCATGGCAGTGTATTCAATCTGACAATGCTCTCGGGGACAATATAGCATTCCGTACACAGACAGCGCAGTTTGCAGATGAGGATACGAATTTATATATTTCAAAATTGATGGCTCATTATTATCTCTTACCCTAACGAATCTCCGGGAAGATATACAAGAAAGGAGATTTGTAGGAGAGACCCAGAGAGGATCTTATTAGGGTGATTAACAGGCCCGCTATTTGTCAAGTGAATAAAGAAGTATCTGTCAAGAATATAGGGGTTAGTGGTATTTAGGCCACTAGAGCTGCTTAACTGCCTAGTCGGCAGATGGAAACACATGCATGGTTAGAAAACAACCAATCACTATGAAATACGCGAATAAGCCCAAAATAGAAGGCGATTCCAGGTAGCCTGATGGTCTATGATCGATATTGGAAATGAATGTGCTTCCAGATTGGGGATCTCTTCCTGCACCATCTATGCAATATTCTGTAATCATCTAATAGTACTCTAGACCGTTAGAGAAGTGAATACAGAGTACAACCAGACAATGTAACTGGTGGCCGAAAACAGCCAGTGTCCAGTCATCCTGAAGCCTGAGGTTTGTCACCGTCAGCCTGAGGTGCCCAGCCAATGACGACCTCATATCACCTGATAGTCCGTGATGGCCACCACGGGGCTCTGGTCATCCAGTCATCCCCACCTGGTCAATCCATTTGTACGGAGTATCCCCTATTTCCTCAACTTCTGCCTCACCGTCATTCTGTTTCCTGCACCCCGACTGGTGGATTGAACCCAACTACGATCAAGGAGGATCCCACTGTGAAAGGGGAAGTCGGCCTTGCTTATCATATCAACCTTATCGCCAACCCTCCCTCAAACACATGGCCAAATAACAATCGATCGTTCCCCGGGTTTCTCCTGACGACATATCGAATTCTAAATCGTTCCATCCAGCGATCTCCTTGATCTCATCCATCCTCCCGCGGTTCTGGTACTCCTGATCTGGCAGATCTCCCACGCCGAGCTGCCGTCTGCTTTCCCCCCCCAATCCCTGTCGATCAAAGCTCGGGCCCGGAAAAAAAATTAGGGCGTTTCTGGAAGGGTTGGCACGAGGCATCGACGTGTAAGTGCACTTGCTGGAAGACACACATCTCGGTGGCAATAGTTATCGCTCCTTTGACGCTGTAAGACCATTGCAGCTTAAGGAGATTCCTGATTTGATTTTGCTGACGAGTTCTGTACACCTGGCTTTCTAGGCTACTACACATTCATTTTGAACAGACAACGCGCTCGGCACGCCGTGGAACCTTCGGCAACGACCTCCTGTTCCCACCCAACCTGAGTGACGACTCCGCTGGCTTTCGGTTCACCATACACTCCTTCCTCCGATCGCTCTCCTCAACTAAACCCCCTTTTCTACTACATCACCCGCATATCAGACATAATGAGCCCGCGAACAACGGAACCGCAGGCCGCTCAGGCCGATGAGTTGCTGTCCAGTAATGGAGCGGTGCAGCAGCCACTCAAGACGAGCGACGTCGCGCAGAGCGAGGAGGAGAAGGAAAACGTGTTCTTGTTTGCTCCGAATCTCATCGGTACGAGCTCCCTGCTCTCTGTCTTACCCCTCCCTGCCGACTCGCAATGACCCTCTGACTGGGACTAGGCTACTCCCGAATCGTCCTCGCCATTGCGTCGCTTTACTACATGCCCCTCCACCCTCGGACTTGCTCCATCCTTTACAGTGTCTCGTGTTTGCTGGATGCGTTGGACGGATATGCCGCTCGGTACTTCAAACAGTCCACCACGTTTGGTGCCGTCTTGGACATGGTGACGGACCGTTGCACGACCGCGTGCCTCCTGGTTTTCCTGAGTTCCGCGTGGCCGCGCTGGGCGATCGTCTTCCAGGGTCTGATCTCTTTGGACATGGCGAGCCACTACATGCACATGTACGCCACCCTCAGCATGGGGGGATCCAGCCAGAGCCACAAGAATGTTGAGGCTACTCGCAGCTGGGTCTTGTACTGGTACTACCACAGCAAGGTGCGTTCGACTCGATCAACACGACATCTCCGATGCTGACCAATCCTTAGACCGTGCTGTTCATCTGCTGCGCTGCCAACGAAATCTTCTTCATCGGCCTCTACCTCCTGTCTTTCTCGTCTCCGATGCTCTCCCCATCCCTGCTCCAGCCCGTGCAGGGCTCTGACAACCCCTGGAGCGCCGGAGCGCTGGAGTTGGCCCGCGCCAACAAGATCGACAGCTTCTGGCCGTGGGTCATTACCGGCGTGTCCGCTCCCATCATGGCCCTGAAGCAATTCATCAACGTCGTGCAGATGGTCAAAGCCAGCAAATGGCTGGTGGAGGGCGACATCGCCAACCGTCGGGCGGCCCGCGAGGGAAAGAAGAACTGAGCTGGACGACCGATCCTGTGGATTGGTTTTGCCTTTCCTTGGGCTGTTGAACGGACAGGGCATCCCGCGATTCGACGCCCGCCTTCTTTTTTTGACCGTATCGTCTTCTCTGTGCATTGGTCTGGTGCTCTGGCTTATTCCTGGGGATCGTGAGCAGCCCTTGTGTTTTTTTTTTTCTCTCGCTCATCTCCTGCCGATCCAGAGGGTTTTGGATCTGACGGGAAGACTTGGGCGGCTGTGTTCGTTTCGGACCGTCTCCGACCTTTCTCGAGTATGGATTTTTAGTATACTTTTCATTTCTTTTCTCTACTTCTCTTTCTCTGTCTTCTTATTTCCAATCTCTTATTTCTTTTATTTTCTTCACTTTGACCTCTTCATACTTCTTGTGATTAGATTTATTGTCTGGCATGGTTATTTCTCTCTTTTCTACCCTGTTCTTTTTTACTTTCGCTCCTGCCGCTGCTACTTCGTTGTCTTCTTCAAGTCCTTGTGTATATGAGTAGGAAACAGTATGTAGTTTTATCTTGGCAGGAGACGTGGGACTCCCTGATGGAATGTGACCAATGATGAGAACAATGCTTGAGCTTAGTAACCGGCGCTCTCCGGTGTCGGCGGCGTGGGGGGAAACTGATCGGAGCTTCGGGCACCCCGCCATTATTTCACATTCATATTTATTCCCTGATTCATTCATCTTTCTGTTTGCGATACTTATTGCTTCATTTTTGGCTCCTACTCATTCTCCCTCCTCCTAATCATCATGGCCCCCTACAATGTTGTCGTCTTCGGTGGTGATCACTGTGGTCCTGAGGTACGGCCCCACCACACTGTTGAGTTCGGATGCGAGGAACACGTACTGACCTGACTCTGGTGATAGGTGACCGCGGAGGCTGTTAAGGTATGAATGGAGTGTCATATCCGGGTTGAAATCGAGGAAGCTTCATAAGCTAATTGGATGTAAAGGTCCTCCGCGCGGTTGAGAAGGCCCGTGAGGGTGTGTCGTTCAACCTCCAGGATCATCTGCTCGGTGGTGTAAGTGCTTGACATTCCTCCCTGAAAATGCCGTCAATCTGTGACTGTACGCTTACACAAGTCCCATACAGGCCTCCATCGATGCCACTGGATCGCCATTGACGGACGAAGCCCTCAATGCCGCTAAGAACGCCGACGCCGTTCTCCTGGGTGCCATTGGTGGACCGGTACGTGTGCACCATATTGGAGAGATCGAGAGGGGGGAAGAATAAGAAAGATACTAATAGGGGACAGAAATGGGGCACGGGCGCCGTCCGCCCGGAGCAGGGCATCCTGAAGCTCCGCAAAGAGATGGGCACCTTCGGCAACCTGCGACCATGCAACTTCGCGGCCCCCTCTTTGGTCGACAGCTCTCCGCTGCGGGCAGACGTCTGCCGGGGTGTCGACTTCAACATCATCCGCGAGCTGACGGGCGGTATCTACTTCGGCGAGCGCAAGGAGGACGACGGCAGCGGATTCGCTATGGACACGGAGCCTTACTCGCGGGTCGAGATCGAGCGCATCATCCGTCTGGCCGCTCACCTGGCCCTGCAGCACAACCCGCCCTTGCCCGTGTGGAGTCTCGACAAGGCCAACGTGCTGGCCACCAGCCGTCTTTGGCGCAAGGTCGTCACCGAGGTCATGGAGAAGGAGTTCCCTCAGCTGCAGATCGGACACCAGCTGATTGACTCCGCTGCTATGATCATGGTCAAGGACCCGCGCAAGCTGAACGGTATCGTCGTCACTAGCAACCTGTTTGGTGATATCATCAGCGACGAAGCGAGTGTCATCCCCGGCTCGCTGGGTCTGCTGCCCTCTGCTAGTCTGAGCGGCATCCCTGATGGCAAGAGCAAAGTGAACGGTATCTACGAGCCTATCCACGGTATGTTCTTCCTTTTCCCTCTGTCCGATTTTTCCCCTTCCCTCCCTCCAAATGAATATGACACAATTCCTAACCAAACGGAACAAAAGGCTCCGCCCCCGACATCGCCGGCCGCGGCATCGTCAACCCGGTCGCTGCCATCCTCTCCGTCGCCATGATGATGCAGTACTCCTTCGGTCTCTTCGACGAGGCCCGCGCCATCGAGAAGGCCGTCAGCAACGTTATCGAGTCCGGCGTCAAGACCGGCGATATCGGCGGCAAGGCTACCACCGCGCAGGTCGGTGATGCTGTTGTTGCTGAGTTGGAGAAGTTGTTGAAGTAATTTTTTCTTCTTCATCTTCTTTTTCCTTTTCGGGGTTCGGTGAAATTTATTGAATAAATAATGATAAAACAATGCATGATGTTCATCTGGATGAATATATTTACTTTCCTTTTTGCTGTTGATATGGGATCGGGATGACTATACGACCCTACACAGACTAGGTAACTATGTAGCTTGGATAGAACTACAAAAGTGGGTATAGCAAGGCAATGAATAAATCATGGGTATCTGAATTCTCAACCTAACTCCGAACGACGACATTATCCCTTTTATGAAAAGACAAAGCAAACTCCCTCCCCCACAAGATACAAGAACTACTACCGAATGACAGGCTCCCCCATCCACTCAGGCTCCTCCAACCCAGAGACCTTGCCCCGATCAATATCCGCCGCACCACTCCGCCCATCGAGCCCATAATCCTGGGTACTCCCTCGAAGCGAGCGGCGCGCATTGTGTCTGCGGACGCGGCCGTCGGCAGAGGCAGACGGGGCGTTACCCATGCGCCGACGGTCGTCGTCGCGGGCGAAGACCTGGAATCCGCGCACGTGGGTGTCTTTCCCGTTCTGGTGGTTCTCCATGATGCGCATTTGCAGGACCATGGCTTTGAGGACGTTGCCTGCGTAGGAGTCGTCTTCGTCGTCTTCGTCGGCTGTTTCGTCGGCGTCGTCTTCGTAGGCGTCCATGTCGTATTCGACTGGGTTCTCTGCGTCGGAAAATATGTAGTCTGGCCAGGCTTTGGAGGAGGTGGGTCCGCGGTGTCGTCGGTTGTGGTCTGTTGTTGGTTTGTGGGGTTTATTGGTTTTTGTTGTTGTTGTTGTTGTGGCGTGACGCCGTCGGCGCTTCTTCCGGACCCAGCCTTCGCTGCGGCCGCCGACGCCTTCGAGCGGCACGTCGACCCAGCCGCAGGGGCCTTCGCCTTCCCAGGTTGCGAACTCGACGAGGTCGTTGCCGCCCATGCCGGCTAGGAAGTTCATCTTTGTGGGTGTGTAGCTCTCGTCCATGTCGAAGTCGAGGTAGACGCGGATCTTGACCACCGCGACGAGCTTGAAGAAGTGGAGGGTGAGGGTGTGCGGCTGGGGCCCGTCGGACTGCCAGTATTGTGAGGGGGAGGGGTTGCGCAGTGCGGATACGCCGCAGCCGGGTTTGTGTGTTGAGACGGTCCAGGATGCTAGGGAGGAGATTTCGCGCAGATTGGCTGGGAGGGGAGAGGGGGATTTTTCTGTTGATTGATCCGGTGTTGTTAGTGTTTCGTCTCTTGTGTTTGATGGGGAACTGCGAAGAGTGCTGGCGTACCTCGATCATGCATCATCTCGTCCTCCTCGACAAAATCCTCTTCTTCCTCTAGATCATCCCCGACCATCCCTTCCATCTCTTCTTCCGACCCATCGACGACGTTCCCTTCTGGATCCACATCAAAGTCCCTGTGATATCCATTCATCGTGTCCTCTCCGATCTCCTCCTCCTCTTCTTCTTCATCCTCGTATTGGCCCTCGTCCATTGCGGCCCCCGGCTGTAAATGTCGATTGGGTACACCCCGTCCAAACATGGAGAAGATTGCCGCCTGCGCCGCGACGTTGGGATAGACGGGATCGTGACCCGGAGCCTCGAAGGGGCCGGAAGACGGATGGAGCTGGGGGATGGCCTGAGACGGAGGCGTCTGGAACTGCAAGTGAGCGGCGACATGGCCGAGGTGGGCGCGCGGGGGACGCGGATGGGGGGAGTCGCCGCGGACGGAGGGCGTCGTCGCGGGGGGTTGCTGTTGTTGGCGGCGGAAGAGATGGTGTTGGTGACGGGGCATGGTCGCGAATTATGTTGTTGTTTGTTTAAGATTTGTGTATTATGCTGGCATTGTTGGAGCTTTATCGGGTGGCTTAAAGTGTCTAAAGCTCTGGGTCTGTCGATTGGTTGTCGATCTGATAGTGGAAGGAGCTTGGGTGGGTTCGTCGGGCGGCGCGTACCTCCGCGATATCACGTGCTGGCGGGATATCAACCAGATCCATGGGAACAATATGCTACGTAGTAGACACATTCTCCGTCTGAAGATTGATGACAGGAACTGTCGCTACAGCTTGTGTGCTCTGCTTTACTCTGGGGATTGGTCTTATCTGACGTAGACTATGAATAAGAACAGGAATCCATTGTGGATGAATCAGTCAAGCCCTGATCTCTCTTAGACTACACATGGTATACCTTGATTGCTGCATACTAGCATCCGCCATAGCAATTGAACAGTAGGCACCGTGATATACATCCAACAATATAAAATTCCCTGAGTATGGCAAAGTGAGAAGTGAAAGTCAATCCAGATGATATCGTTATTTCTCACCGCCCGGGCTTACCGCCTGGAAAAACGAGCAGAATAACACACCGCCTTCACGGCTCATGATTGGCTTGTCATTTGTTATCCTGATCACTCTCCCTCTCTCTCTTTTGTTGTTGTTCCTACTCCATAATTTCTTCTTATCATCATCTCTTCTCATCTTTTTGCGCCCTGGAAATTTCTACCACTGGATTCTTTGAGAGACTCTGCTCATCTTGTTCTGGAAACCATCCCGGGGTTGGGCCGGCGCATCCTCCCGTGACGGAAAAGGACACCCAACCGCTTCACAGCCAGCCCCCCAGCAACCTACCAACCTTGCCTAGGGTGTGCTGAGAATCGTTTGGTCAATTTGACGGGACCCTTGTCTGTGTGGTTCTCAGCGGTCACATTTGTTTTTCTTTTTCTTCTCTACTACCGTCCTTCAAATCATCGACCCCGCGTTGCCACACTGCGTACTATGGGCCACTGCTAGACCAGATAAAACAAGCCAGCATCCAAACGAGAATGCCTTCGGTGGTTGACCCTGCGGCGAACCCGGCCCATGCAGCCGGGGAACCTGGAGTCGAGAACCCTCTGGGATTCACGCTGCATGTCCTGTGTCCTTCGCTTCCTCCTCCCGGCCGTTTCAGCTTCAATAACCTTGCTGCATCCACCTCCGTCGCAGAGTTGAAGTGCCTCATCCAGGCAAAGATCCCCGGAAATCCTGCTCCGGAATCGCAGCGCCTGATTTACAGCGGTAGACCTGTGGTCGATATTAGTTTGACCATGCAGTCGATTCTAGAACCGGAGGAGGTAAG
This sequence comes from Aspergillus taichungensis, assembly GCA_002850765.1. NCBI lineage: Eukaryota > Fungi > Ascomycota > Eurotiomycetes > Eurotiales > Aspergillaceae > Aspergillus > Aspergillus taichungensis. Next base: position 65,453 of record KZ559567.1, on the reverse strand, counting down.
GATAATCTGCCCGACTACGATACACGGGACTGACAAATGTCTATTCAGGGCTCACAGCACTCGATCCACCTTGTCTTGCCCCCGGCCCCTCCACCCAATCCTCTTGCAGCCACAGGGACTGAAAGTTTGATCCCGAGCGGAATCTCATCGGCTCCCCAGACTACCGCGTTGCCCGGCCGTTCCCGGCAGTTTGAACAAGGCTTGCGACTGAGAGGCCAGCAGGCTCCTCTGACCGTCAACGAGGCCGAGCTGGGACATGCACTTCGCCGCAACATTGAGATCATACGCGAACAGCTCAACGCAAGAGAAGAAGCGCGACCAAGACCTACCACCACCCAGTTTTCTCAGGAGCTCGCAAGCCCCGTTTCCCCAGTGCCCTGGCACCAATGGCATCCACATTCGTTGTCGGCAGCGAACACACCGAACATGCCGAGACTGGTAATATCTGGGACCCATGCGCAGCGGTATGAGCAAGTCAATCGTGTCCTAGCCACCGTCCGGCCTCGCATAGAGCAGATGGAAGCAGAGTTCGGGGAAGGGCTCATTCCGTCGCTGGAAACGACTGTCGCGGCGCGTACTCAGCTTCTGGAATGCCTGGATGAACAGACCCAAAACCCTCTCATGCCGCGCAATGGCGAAATTGAGCGTCTCCTAGATCGTCTCTCCATCATCTACCGTCGCGCAGACACCCTCCGCCTCAGCCGCAGGAGCGCACAACCCACCACGGACGCGGTCGAAAACACTCGTCAGAGAGCTCCCGTGTACCTGTTGACTTCCCCAGACGGGTATCAAGCGCTCGTGGCATCCCCGGAAACGCAGATCATCCCGACGTCGATGGCCGCCCTCCGCGCAGGACAGATCCCGCAGCCCGCTCCGAGCGCCGCCCCGCTGCCCAACGTGCCGACAGCCAACCCCGACCCCAACCCTAACGCCGCCAACCTGAACCCGAACGCGATGGTCATGGAGAACGCCGTCCGCCAGGCCTTGATCAACCAGCGAGCCGGAAACAACGACCAGATGGGCATGGCACGCTACGTCCGGCGCATGTGGCTGTTCATCCGGCTGTATTTCTTCTGCTACATGCTCAGCGAACCGGGTACCTGGACACGGGCGATTTACGTGGGCCTGGCCATCCTGATTGCGCTATTATCTGACACGACCATCCCACAACAAGTGTACCGCACCCTGGTCACACCCTTGCAAGAGCACCTGGAGGGACTAGCCCATCCTATTGATAATGAACATCCGCCCAATACACACGCGGCTGGTGGGCCGAACGCAGAGAACCGAGTGACCCGAATTGCCGGCGTCAGCTTAGCCGACCTTCTCAGCGGCCTCCGTCGATTCGAGCGTTCCACCGCGTTATTCCTAGCCAGTCTCGTTCCCGGCGTGGGAGAACGGCAGGTAGCGGTCCGCCAGGCAGCGGAGGCAGCTCGGAATGAAGAGCGCCTGAGGGCGGAAGAGGACGCCCGTCGCCAGGAGGCCGAGTCGAACCGTGAACAAGAACACGGACAGGAACAGGATCTGGACGGGGGAGCTCAACCTGCACCCGAAACTGAAAGCCATCCTCCCGAACAACCACTAGGAAACCCCCCCAACGACCATCCACCAGTTGAAGCCGCTCGCGCTGAACCCCACCTCCACAATGACTAGTTAATGCCCTTTTCCACAATACATGATACCCCATACCGACATCGAACAAAATCATTTCCATTCCAGGTCTATGTCTACCTATCTCTAGATAGGAGTTAGACTCAGAAATGAAGGACTAAACACGAACGATCCCTTGTTCCACGCTCGGCTTTTCTTTTCTTTTCTTTTCTTCCCCCTTTCGATTTCGATTTCCGGTTTTCCCCCATGACTACCCTCTTTCTCCCCCTTTTGTCGTTGACATTGGCTTCACTTGGCGACGATTTGTATTTATGTGTGATTAATCCTAAGTGTACATAAGATATCATCTCTCTTTCTCTCATGGCGTTCCAGCGAACAGAGTTTGAAAGTGAGACTAGAGCGCGAGCGTGAATCATAGTGTATTCGAATGCGTGATTGGTATTTACTTATTGACTTTTTTTATTTTCATATTCTTTCTAGTACATGTTTGTTCACCCCAAGATTGGATCATCGAACACTCTTGTGGATGATGGTTACATATACAGACGACAGATTGAAAAAAAAGTAAGGGTATTGGTCGCTATACTTGGCTCCGTGGATGTCTGTCTATGTATGTATGCATATATCGCCTATTTACATACCTGCCTTTCCATCCGTCTGTCTGTCCATCTATCTATCTATCGAAGTGCAGGTCTCCAACAAGGAGTCTACCTCCCTACCTCCCTACCTAGTCTATCCATGTACAAATAACCTGGGTATACGAAGAACATGCAACAACCCCACAAAACAAACCAATCAAAGCTTCGTCCCCGGCCGAGACCCCTCAATCGACGAATCCCGTCCAGAAGTAGGGAACGCAGACGGCGGAGCCATCGGTCCTGTGTCGAAGGATTCTTCGCCGCAGAAGTGCCTATCATGAATATTAGTATCATTGTTGGTGTTGTAGTAAAAGGAGTGAATGAGGGAAAGTGGAATGAACGAGGCAAAAGAAAGGAAGAATAAAGGAAGATTCAAGGAAGAATAAAGAAAGAATAAAGGAAGAAACATACCACCCCCGTTCAGCACCCTCGCTCAAAAAACTGCAGTCCCCATTCGCAACACAGTCCCACCCACCGCCAACACCACGGCCGCCTCGCCACAGCGGGACGGTGATGGTGTCTTTTGTGAGTTTCGTGCCTGGTGCAAGGCTGGACGTGTCTTTGTCGCTATCGCTACTGCCATGCGCACCACCCTCGACAGGGAGCGCTCTCCGTCGAAACGTACTCAGCCCAGCCGTGAAGACATTAAAGTCCTCCACGTCCGGGTCATCAGGCATGTTACCGGTCAAGGCGCGGCCGGTGGCGATGAGAGGCGCTGCGTGCGAGCAGATGAGGATGGCTTTGCTGGAATGCGAGCCTGTGGCTTGCTCGTGGGCGGCGACCTCGGCGTCGACGTCGGCGATTATGGAGGACAGGGCTGTTGCGAGGCGGTCGTGGAGCTGGGCGATGGTTTCGCCGCGGGTGGAGGGGATCACGTTTGGTTGGTGCTGCGGGGTGATTGTGTCTGGAAGGATGGTTGGGAAGTGCGTTTTGAGGGTTGAGGCGGGGGAGGGTGATGGGTGGTGGAAGAAGGAGGTTGGACCGAACCATTCTCTGTTTTTTTAGATTTGTGTTAGTTATCTGCTTTCCTATACCATCTTTCTTTCGTCTTCTCATGTATTCCCGTGTACGATGGTCAGAAAGTAAGAAAGAAAAAGAAGTAACCACTCACCCAACCCCATTCTCAACCCTAACATCAAACACAGCCCCCTCATCTATCCCACTCTCATCCCGCGTCTGCGTCTGCGCCTGCCTCCCCTTCAACGCCTCAACACTGGGCTGAATAGTCTGCAAGCACCGATAAAACGGACTACTATACACGCGAAACGGCTTCGGCACGACCCTCTCGCTAACTAGATGGTCTGCGAGCTCGCGCGACTGCCGCACGCCGTGCGACGTGAGGGTCGGGTCGGCGGGGTTCCCTGTTGGCGTTGGGAATTGCGATTTGTATTCGCCGGTTTGGAAGTTGATGGTCCAGTTTAGGCGGTGCTGTATATCGTTCATTTTCCTGGGTTAGTGATTGTATGTGGATTGAGGAGGAGGGAGAGTAAGTTGTGGGAAGGGATTCATTAGTTGGTGACGTACGCCATGGCGGGTGAGGTATATTGTGTCTAAGGGCATTTCCTTTTCTGGGGTTCTCTGGATTGAACGGGGATTTGGTACTGGAGATTGTAGTATTTGATTGAGGTTGAGTTGAGCCAGAATAAGATATAGTTACATGTGGATAAGACTTGCGGGGGAAGAGATGGCAGAACGGGGCGGTCTGCTTATACCTCGGTCCGGTTTTTTTTTTTTCAATTATTATTTCTTCATGATTATGCTAACGAGCACAAGCTACATACTACATACTACAAACAAGCTACAGTAGACTACGACATATTCATAAAAATGACCGGAAAAAAGTTCACTCAGCTACCTATCAAGATACAGGTATAATCCCAACCCATTAACAGATACGAGTCCCTTCCACCGACCATTCAAAACTTTTCAGATTTTTTTTTAATACCAGACAGGCGACCCATCTAGTAGAAGAAGCCGAGGAGCTTGCCGGCAACGTGCTTGCGGCGAGCCTCCTCGTGGTCCATGATACCGGCGGAGGTGGTCAGGACGACGAAGCCGAACTGACGCGAGGGGAGCAGCTGGACGGCCCAGGTCTCGAGGTCACGGAGCTGCACGGGGTAGCGGGGGTTGATGACACCGCACTTGTTCAGACGGCCGTTGAGCTGGATGACGATCTTGCCGGAGCGGTGGTCGTCAACCTCCTCGAACTCGCCGATGTAGCCTGTAACATTCTATGTTAGTATTCTGCGAATACAACACAAAACGTGGATGAGGTTGAAAGAATGTAGCAGGAATATAAAGGTCGCCGAGCACAGAGAATAGAGTCCCGGAAACTTGTAAGATTCCCGCCATGTGTTTGATATCTCGGGCACTTAAAGGGCAGACGTTCGTGTGAAATTGAAAGCGTCGCCTAGTTATCAACCCGAATTTTTGTATCTCCAGGACTCTATCTCTGCCGACAACCGGTATTCCCACACATTCCCTCTGAAACCCACGTTGAATTAAAAAAAAGATCAAAACATACCGTGCTTCTGCATGACCGAGAGGAACTTCACGATGACCTTGGAGCTGGGGCGGACCAGAACCTGGCGCTTACCAGCCTTCTCGGCATTGTTGATAGCGTTAAGCGTATCGTTGAGGACGGAAGTGCGGACCATTGTGGCGGGTGAAAGGAATCGAGATTCTCAAATCGAAAATACGAACAGGGGAAATGAGGTATCTAAAGAAAGGGAAAGTCCACAATGAACCTCCCCCTCCCCTTACCAACCGGAGGAAAAAAATCAACCTTTTACCAGCATTTCTTTCCCCCAGTCGATAAAAAGGAGAGAGACATTGGGACCGCACAAGTCAGCCACCAGTAGTCTTCGAGCGCAAAGAGTGCCCCTTCAGTGGAAGAGAGAGGAACAGAAAAGAGAAGAAGATCTTTCACTTCTTCTCCCTCTTTTTCCTCCTCGCCAGGGTTCTTCAGCCCGTGCCGTGATGAGAGATGCGTATCACCGGGTGGCTTCCCCCTGGCTCTAGTCCGTCATTGAGCATTTCTGCTGCCGGAGAGCCAAAAGGCAACCCGGTGATTGCTCTCCCAGACTAGCTGTGAGGCTGGTAGAAAGGGATTTTCGACATATAACACATACCTCGAGGTGGGTTGGGCGGGAGTGTTGACGCTGGGTGATGATCGGAGTCGGAGCAGAAGTTGAAGGGTTTTCTCGGATGTGCGTGTCTAGGGCTCCACTCTTGGCATGCCCTAAGCGGGTCACGTGACAGCCATCCATTCATGCCTGAGGCACCTAGTGTTACCTGGCTCATACTCCCAACTACATTGAGGCTACCATGAATATGCAAGCTTTTCTCATTCTCTCTATACAGGGTCTTTTTGCATCACACTGAATTATACGTGGAACAGGGTCAAAAATTCGTGGCAATATCTTGGCAGGGGTTACATCACTTTCGGGCATACATGAATCGCTATAGGGGTCTTGGTCTAAAGGGGAAAAATGAAAAGGCAGAGGTGTGTAGATAATAAGAGAGGAAAGCAAGTGACTGGGAGAAAGGTTTGAAATGCATGAATAGAAAAGAAAAGGGAAGGAAAAGGAAAGGGTCATAACAGGGGCGAGGGTAAAAGATCCGAAAGGGGTTGGCGGGCGGGGGAGAGAAGCGGTTGAGGGGGGATGAAGGGGATGATTGTGTTGATGCAGTGATCGTGAAATACCAGGGCTGCTGCCAGTGAGCTGACAGACCGTTGGGCCGGTGAATTTCTGCCAATCGTCGGTGATGCTGCACAGCATCATCCCATGGGCGATGAGCGCGCTCCATGGGTTGGAGTCATCCAGGACGCAGATCCGTGACTGTATCCAGCGAGAAGTCGTTCCGAGACGGGTGCTTCCGAGAGGACGGGTTGTAGATGGAATCAGGGTCGCAGTTTACGCCATGGACTGGGCGTTCGCCAGGCTGATCTGTCGCTTGACCTGCTCGCGGGCCCAGCGGGCAGTATCGATCGTGCGAGATCCGAACTCCCGGCTCGACCGGGTCTCCCGGACCAGAGAAGTCACCCAGTCGTTGCGGAAGAAGGCGGCGAATTCACCGTTGGGGAAGGACTCCGCCAGGTCACCAATGACACCCATGGACGCCCGCATCAAGCCTTCGCTGCGGGTGGGATCCTGAGAGATCAGGTGCAGGAGCTGGAAGATGGACTCGATGAAAGGCTGGAGTTGAGCGACTGGAACTAGTTAGCACTGGCAAAATGAACTCTGAAACTCGGGACTCGTACCTTGAGGCGTGCCCTTGTACGACAGAATAATTCCACCCCAAGCATCCATGATACCCTCACGGAGCGAGATGATGTAGTCAATCATCTCCATGGTGACGTCGGCACTGACGGTGACCACCGAGGCTTGCTGGAGGACCTGGCCGACCACCGCCAAGTAGGTGTCAAACTGCGTACCGATGGCCTGGCAGATATCACCGAAGCACTCGAGGATGGCGGGCTTCAGCTGGTTGGAAGCGCTCTGTATAGGAAGTTAGCGTCCCGTTCTTCCGGGCAAAGTAGTGCGCGGGACTTACACTCAAGTCGGTGAGCAGGTAGTTCATGAAGGTGTCGCAGTACGGCTGGACCTTCTCGTTCAACGCACGAGAGATATCGCTGACCAAGCCAATGGCCATGGAGCAGAGACCAGGCTCCTCGAGGTTGCCCAGAGCGTTGTAGAGGAAAGGAGTGAAAGGATCCATGTACTTGACGAAGTCATCTTCCAGAGCGCCGGCGATGGCACCCACGGTGGCGAAGACAACATCCGGCACGCTGGACTTGGGGGGAACCGTCGTGAGGATCTGAAGCATGACGTGCATGATACGATCGGCCTGCGGCTTGACGTCGGTCTCCAGGCGTTGGACAATGGCCTGCAGGATTAGCGAGCGAACCTTTATTACAGGGGAAGAGAGGGATCTTACGAGAACCACGCTGGTCAAGCTAGTCTGCATCTCCTCCAGGGTAATGCGATCCTCCACGCTCACAACCTGCTGTTGCATGGGGATGGTGTGCTCAAGACGTTGCAGAGCGACGTCCGAGAGGGTGGCAACCATGGGAAGGCTGTCGTTGGCGGCGTTGGTGACGAACGAGTTGAGCACTTCGTATCCGGCCGTGCGCAGCTGGTTGTCCGCATCTTGTCTGCAGGGAAAGAAGAGAAAGGGTTAGTTGATCCGAACAAACAGGCGGGTAGGGTAAATCTTACCTCTCGGTCAGGGCAAGGAGCGACTTGACGCTGTCCTGGAAGTGCTTCGAAAGGGGGTTGGTCTGAGCACCGACGTCACCGGCGAAGCGGTCGGCCACGTTCATCAACGCCCAACAGCAAGAGCTAGCGATCTTGGGGGTGCTGGCCAGGCCGTTGAACAGGCAGGAGATGAGGGGCTGGAGGTGCACCTCAGGGTCGAGGGTCTCCGAGCAGAAGTCGCACACACGGCCGAGAGCGTAGGCAGCGGAGTCGCGAACCTGGATGGAGCTATCCTCCATCATGCCGATGAGCACACCGAGGGCCTGCTTGATGAGAGGCTCCAGGACCTTGGGGTCGGGGCCATCCATGATGGCGCCGAAAGCGGCGACGGCGGCATCACGGTGGCGCCAGTCCTCGTTGCGGATGTTCTCCTCCACGAAGGTCAGGACGGGCTGGATAGCATCACCCTGCACACACTGGGCGTACAGTTGCAGAGCCTGGTAGGCGGCACGGGAGACGTTGTACTCGTCGTCAGTGGCGTCCTCATCCTGGCGACACATGGTCTGCAACAGGACGGGAACGACCTCTCGGCAGGCGATGCGAGCGAAGCCGTAGAAGGGGCGAACCTCGGGGGCACCGTCGGCTTGAGCCTATTTAAATAGTTAGCATAACGAGGTTCTTAAGTTGTAGATAAAATGAAAAAGGTCTCACCTGAGCATTGTCGTCTTCGATAGCAATTTCCTCTTCGCACACGGTGCACCAGAACTCGATCGCCAGCTTGGCAACGTCTTCCTCCTCGCTCCGCATGCCCATCACGCTCAAGCCAAACAGAGCCTTCTCCATGTAGAAGCGCATCTTGTCGTAGTAGGCGCCCATGATGCGGTTCAGACAGCCGAATGCGCCGGACTGCACGCGGAGATCCTCGGCCTGGGTGGCCTCGCAGACGACCTGCATGATGTAGTTCCGCTCGCCCTCGTTCTCCATGTTGGACCGGACAAAGTCGACGGAGTCACTGAGGGCCTTGATGGCGGCGTTCCGGATGTCCATGTTCTGCTCCTCGCGGCGGGCGCCCTGGACGACGGCGGTCAGGATGGCGTTGGAGTGGGCGCCCAGGCTCTCGCGGAGCTCGGCATCCTGAGACTCGCAGATGAAGCCGATGGTGATCAGCGAGGACTGCTTCAGCTGGTCGGAGCCGCTGGCGACGTTCTGGACGAGGATGTTCATCAGTTCGGGCCACTCGTTCCGCGGCAGCTCGATGGCGGCGACGGAAACGATGAACTGGGCCGCCTGTTGGCTGGCCTGGGAATGCTTAGAGCTCAAAGTCTTGAGAGCAAGTTCCTTGACCTGCGACTTGATTTCGGGGGTAATTTGCTGGAGCCATTTTGCTTGCACCTCACGCAGCCTCGCGGCATCTCTGAAGGTGAAGGTGTTCTTCAGGGCGATACCGGCGGCAGCCCGGATGGGGGGTGCAGTATCTTCGTTAGCCAGTTCCTGGCCGAGAGTGACGAGGTAACCGGCCTAGAGATGAGAATGTTAGCCAAAGTAACAAAAGGATGATCATGGTTCCATGTCGACAACAAATCCACGGGAAAATAAAAAAAAAAAATCCCCAAGAAAAAAAGAGAAGAACACGGAGGCGGTAGAAAGTGGGGGGTAACGTACAAAGTCAACTTCCGCCGCATGAGCGAGCTGCTGTTCGGCATTCGAGCGCGCCGTCGCATCTACGAAGCAGAAGAAAAACCGTCAGCGAGGATATTCCAAATTGAAATCATTCCAGGACTAAGACTCCAGGATCCAACATACCAGGCGACAGGGTACTCTCCAACACCTGCGTGACATTCATGTTGCCTTATGCGGGAAGAAAAAATAACAGGCCAGTAGGAAAAAAGAAAAAGGAAAAGGAAAAAAAAAGATCAGGAAAAAAAAAAGAAAAGGAAAAGAAATTTGAATAAGGGGGTCAGTCCAGTGAGAAAGAGAATTAACTCAAAAGACTAGAGAAAAAGGTGGTCGAGAGAGAAAAAGTCCAGCACAAAGGAATGAGAGTGTGGACCAAAGCGGGCAGGATAGGAAGATGGGATGGAGGAGGAGGTGAAGGTTAGGTTAGGTTGTTTTTGTGGATGCGGATATATGACGAGGCATGCACCAGGTCTAGTTCTTTCCGGGGGGGGGGGGGGGGGGGGTCGTCAGTGGCAGTAACACAAGAGAGGGAAGCAGGTGGGTGTTGTATGCCAGAACACGGGAGGATTTGCCCCAAGAACCAGCTCAATAATCTCAGAAGATCTAGAGAGGAAGAAGTGAAGAATTACAAAGTGAGAAAAAGAGAGAAGATCGGAAAAAGAAAGAGAGATTGAGGATGTTCGCTTTGGCTTTCTCGAGCTGTACAAAAAAAGACGGAAAGACTGCACGACTTGAAAGAATGAAATCAACGAAGCCGGCGTGACGGGGCACGTGATCTGCAGCGGGTTATGTAAGACACCTGGCCATGACAGTGACAATACCATACCAGACCCCCATCCTGCCTACACCCTTGATTCCCCTTCCAGTCAATTTACTGTTCCAGAGTAACCTCACTAATAAGCCATGACTTCTACAAAGTATTAATTAAAAAAGTATATTATCTCAAAGATGAAATGAATCCTTCCAAATCGACGGATCAAACTCAGCCCCTCGTCAACTAGCAGACGCAGCTCCCTGACAGAATCCTGAGAGACCTCAGCTCCCAATCACAAATCACAGACGTCACCATTGCGATCTATCATACTTACGACCCCCATACCGAGTACACCCTGTAAGAAAAAAAAAGAACCCAGACCATACCATACGCCGGACGGTGGTGTATTGTAACCAATTTGCCCCTCGTTTTTCGGGGTCTTTGTTTTTGCTGGGGGTTTGTTTTGTTTTGGTTTTGCCGCTTGGAGGTACGGCGAGTGAGGATTTTGCTTGGGTCGTGGCCTGGGCGACCGTTTGTCTGTCTGCCTACTCTGGAGGTATGGGAGATGGTTCTAGAAGTGACTGATTTAGTAGGGGTCGTTTCTTGATGGATTAGGGTGTTCATATTAACACTATATCCTATTTTTCTATATTTTATTTTCCTCAGAATTGTTCGAGCGTATCAGGACTCGCTATGAAGTAGCCATGACTTAACCTGTCAGGGGTCATGGTGATCGTGGAACTAGATTAGTTCCAAGAGGAGGGGTTGATTTGTTCGATCGTTTTAGCCATTCTGATCCAGCAAATAACAGGAAAGGTTGACTCCTAGCCTCCTACTCCCTACCCAGGTACTACCCTGGTAGGAAGGATATTGTACGAAGTATAAAATATTATCCACCATCTATAGAAAGATCTATGGAAAGAAAACGAAAGGAAGAAAAAAAAGAATCATCACTCATAACAACAAAGCCCACTCTCCAGACTAGAGACAGGACTATTCCATCTCATCTTCCTCCACCTCGGCATCCAAATCCAGCACCTCGTAGCGCAGCCCATCCCCATACACCACGCAGATAGCCCGTCGTCCCTGTCGCCCGTTCACATCGATCTTAGCCGGCTTCGCCTTGACACCGCCGGCCGCAAAGCGATGCTTGATTCCTGCTCCGCCTGTTGACGAAGACGGGACCGACATGTCGAGCGGGGTCGGAGGAGGGATGGCCGTGGTGGCTGTAGGGTCGCAGTCGGTGTAGGCCACGGCGGAGGGGCCTACCCCGTCAGGCGACGTGGGCTGGAAGGGGAGGGTGAGGAGATAGCTGGTTCCTTCTGTTGTAAGATGTGAGTGAGTTGATCGTTTGAGGCAAAGGGGGGTCCTACTTTTGCTAGTCCACAGGAGCATGAGGCTGTTGTCTTCGATGAACTGGATCTGGCGGATTTCTCCGTCGTGGAGGGTCAAGGACCCAAGGGAGGTCGTTCGTGTCGAGCTGACGCCGTTTTCGGAGTCGAGGACCACACGGTATATGTAGACTGAGACACAGATGGTTAGGTTTTCCTGATATACGATCAATCAGTGAAGGGAGTGTGCATACGTAGATGATTGGACGAGGTCGACCGGGTTGCCAGATAGACCACGCATGGGCTATCCTGCTCCGCGTCTTCATGCCGCATCGTCATGTCGATGACGTTGCGATCGCAGTCGGGATGCAGAGCAAGAGGCGAGCGGTGGAGAATCCCCCTCCGCTGCGTCAGGGCAATCTGTCCGAAGACTTTCTCGAACTGCAGCCCCAGCCGCTTCGTCAGGTCGTTCATCTTGGGAAGCTCGACGGGGTTCGCGTCGTCGTCGTCTGCCCCCTGGCTCTGCTGCCGCAAGAGCTTCTTGAACGTGTCGTAGAATGATCGGTCATGACCCTGGCCGGTGGGCGCCCATTTGTCCATCGAGGCCGCGGAGGGTGGTGGCGGTGGTGGTCGGGGGACACCCATCATGGGCAGCTGCTGGATGTAGTGGCGGAGCCTGCTCTTGGCCAGGGCCCCGCGGATGTATTTGAGTGTTTGTGGGTATTCGACCAGGTCTGTTTTCTCCATCAGCTCTTCGAGGGTCTGCGACATGGGTTCGGCGCTCTGCATGTCTATCTCGTGGCGGAGCCAGCGTGAGAAGCTGTAGAACTGGCCGAGCTCCTCGGTCGTGTGGATGAGGATGTGGTGTGCCAGGAGGTGGAGGCAGTCCATAGTCTCGACGATGGCATTCAAGTCGGATGTCTCCAATCCGAGGACCTCACTCAGCTTTGTAAACTTGGAGAGACCGATAAGTCGGCTGAGCAGGACCTCGCATCGCTCCAGAGCGGGGAGGAGGCATTCATGGGTTAGCCGTCGGACGTTCTCATAGCCGCTGGACACAGCCTTCTCCCATCGTTTGTGACCCTGCATCAATCAGTACCCATCTCTGAGAACCAGACCCTCCGAGTTAAATTGCAAGAACCTACCCTTTCTCCCACAATATCCACCAAGAACTCCCTAAGCGGGTCAAAACAATCACCGGTGACCACCAGATGATACGCAGCAGTCACAAAGTCACAGTGACACTTCTCCTGCAGATCCTCATTCACACTGCGCATATATCGCGCGGGAAGCTCCTGTGCATTCTTCCACTCCAGCTCAATCTGCCTCTGCACCTGGTTGATGTAGCGCAGCAAATTCTGCAGCTGGGTAGTCTTGTGCGCCAAAAGCGACAGGTAGCGACCAGACCTCGTGATGAAGCGCAGATCCAGCGTCACCAGATTCAAAGAGCCCGACGTCTCAGCGAGCAAGGCGTGGGTCGAGCTGAGTGGATGCGAGGCATGATGCAGGATCTTACACGGTGCCGACTCTACAGGGCTAGCAATCTGAATCGAGCCAATCTCGAAACAATCAAAGATACGGAGATGAACAGTACCGTCTTCAAAAGCCACTAGCAAAACGTCGACCGCATCGCTCGTGTGCTTGGTAGAGGAGTGGAAGATGGCGTCGATAGACGGGCGGGAGCTGAACACATCATCGCTGGATGATATTAACATGTGTCTTCCAGGGGGGATTTAAGAATCAGAAGAAAAAAAAAAAGAAAACTTACTCTCCACCAGTAGCAGGCAGCGTACTCAACTTCGGCAAAGAAGATTCAACATCCAGCAAAGCCAACTCCCGCGGCAGATCCGCCCCAAGCAACGCCGCTGCCTTGGACGGTTGAACATCCGGCGACAAGAGATCCTCAACGGAGACCTGGCCAGCAGCCTCACGCAGATGGGCGCGCGCGACGCGACAATCCGTGAAGTTCACACCCCACCCGAGACAGGAGACCTGGGCGGGAGCGTTCTCGTCTGGTGAGCGGTAGACGTCGTAGTGATGGACGGTCTTGCCGCTGTAGGCGCTGATGATGCGGACGGTGTTGTCTGCGCATGCGACAGCAAGTAGATAACCTGTCTCATTATTAGAATATGCCTTTACGTACGGACCAGCGAGCTGGGAAATGGAGGACAGAAGAAGAAGGGAGGGAAAGAAAGATACCGTTATTTTTCCACGCCAACCCGCGAATTTCACCATCAGATTCGTCCTCCCCAAGGTAAGGATCCCCCTTGAACGAGCCCCCAAACACGCGCTGTCCGTTCAGTCGAAAGACACACAGCTCGTCATCGTCCGTGACAAGGGCAATCAGGTCCATCGTGGGACAGTAGGTCAGGGAGCCAGGCTTGCATTTTGCCGGCAGCGATTTCTCCGCGATGGGAGAGAGCTGCGGCTCGTGGCGCGTAGACTGAGACGCATCTTCAGCCATATTTATTGAACCTGGATTTCTATTCCATGCTTTTGGGGATGGATTGTGGTGTTCCTTGCGCAGTACTATCTTTGGTGGTGGTTGTTGTTGGTGAAAGCTCACTGGGACGGATACCTTATTTGCGGGTCGCGATTCTTGGCGCGGTTGACCTTTGCCCACTTTATTCTACTTGCATTTCCTACGCATGTAGCAAACACGTCCTTCTCAACCAGCTAATCATGATAGTCAGCGCAGTAGCGTAGCACTGACAAGCAAAGCAAACTCTACACAATAACAAAGCAATTGCATGGAAAAGTTTACTACTGAGGTATAGGAAGTATGTACGAAGTATAAAGGAGAATAGTAGAGTCATCATCTTCATGACAGATATTCAAGTAATCTATGTTCATACAATATAAAACGCTAACACAACATATGAAATAGTCATACATCTCACAAAACCACCCCATCAGCCAACCACCTAAATCATATTTTTCAAATAACTCAACTCATCCAACATCTCCTGCACAGCATCCTCCGATCTGCCCGCAAACTTCCCATCGCTCTCACTCCCACCCGTCGAAACAGCGCTACCCTTCCGCGACACAGCCGCATCAGGACTCCTCGCCAGCCCCAGCGCCTCGAGCGGATCCATCTCGCCGAAGAAGGCGGCGTAGCGCTTGGGGTTGGTCTCGACGTCGTCGACGGTGTCTTCGATGGATAGGCTGGGGATGTCGAGGTCGTCGGCGGAGTGGTGGTGTGGTGGCGGGAGGCCGGCCCAGCAGGGGGAGTCGTCGCCGCCGCTGACTGTCGTTGGGGAGGGTCTGCAGTGGATGGGGAGGTGGGGGGTGTCGGGGTCTTCGGTTGTGGTGGAGGGGTTGAGGAGGTCGGGGACTTCGGTGCTGTCTGGGACGGGGGAGGTCGGGTCATGGTCGTGGTGTCTGGTAGTGGTGGTGGGGAAGTGGTTGGATGGGATTGTGGAGTCGTGGGAGATTTCGTTGTCGGTGCTCCATGAGGAGAAGCGGCTTCGCTCGCAGGGGGGACTGCTGCTGGCGCGCGATGAGGAGACGTCTGTCTCGGTGAGGTCCGAGAAGTGGCTGCCGAGGTTTTCGACGTCAAGGGCGCGCTCGCGCTCGTCGAGATCCGCTAGGGCGTCGTCCATGACGGATGAGGGGGAGTTGGGGAGCGTGGGGAGTCGCTTCTCGGTGAATGGGGATGGTCGGGGGGTGGCTGCGCTGTCGGACAGGGCCAGCTCGGCTGCGGTCGCCAGCAGTGGTGGGATTTTGGTGTCCAGAGGAGCGAGGAATCTCTGTGCTGGGCGGGCCTGCGGGCCCTGATCACTGCTTGTGGTTCTCCGCGGGAGGCCTGGCCGGGTCTGCACGGTCAACGGCACATGAGAGGAGGAGGGTTCTGAGGAGTTCGAGCTCCGTGCTCGTCGATCTTGAATCGATAAGGGCTGCGACTCGCGGCTTCCGGCGGAGGCAGGTCGTCGGAGAAGCAGCGTGTCGTCTGGGTATGGTGGGGCCCGGTCACGCGGGGGGACACGGTCGGAGGCACTCCGCTCGGGTCGGTCCCCGAACAGTGCAGGACCATGCCGGCTGCGCGGGCGGGATCGCGCGTAGGCAGTAACGGGCTCCACGGAGAGGGTGTCCGCGGATGCCAAATCCGGGGACGACGCGTTCCACTGGCGGAAGGCGGAACGGAGGCCTCTCGACCGGGGCGGGGAGACGGAGCGGGCGGACTTGTTACCCAGGCTTCCGCTGGAGTGGGTTGCGCTGCGCGGCTGGGAGGCGCTCCGGTGAACCAGGGCACCCAGAGGAGAGGCGTTGAAAGACCACGCGGGGGCCGGCTCCTGCAGGTGAGGCGGCGAGGTGCGAAGACGGGACGCCTTGGGTTTGGGGGGTTGACGCGGATTCATGTATTTATCCTCCGGGTTCATTGTTCGGTGGTCCATTCGAAAACCGGCTGGACTCTGATCGCGCGAGCCGGTCGGGTGCGTGTCGGGGAGGATGACGGGGACGTGCAGCACGTTGACCGGCTGACCGGGCAAGAAAGGACAGCGCGAGGTGACTGGTTCGGCCTCGTTGTGGAATTCTACATCGTCGTCCAGCAGATACTGCCGTTTATTAGCTGCGGATTCAGCGATAGAGGAGGATAGGGAGACGAACGTAATACCAGTAGGTGGCACCCATTTTGAGCCCCCCTGAGCGGGACGAGGGACTCTGGGATTGTCCGTCACAGACGATATCGGTAAAGGTATGGCAGCCTCTCCATTGCCCGGCGCCGGTGCGTCGATCCCTCTCCATGAGATAGGGTTTGGAGAAGTTATCCCACGAGCCGAGCAGCTTGACGGAGCGAACGTGCGGGGGGGCGCATCTGTGGGGGTTAGAGGAGGGTCTGGGGAAATTGACGAATGCGACTCACAGGAGAAACGTCATCAAGGTAGTGGAAGTCATGATTTCGGTCAATTGCAATCAATGGCCTGTGAGAAGAAGACTGAAAAGCAGAAAGCAAGTGGGCGACGGAGATTATATGCAGGACTCGAAAAACTCCGACAAAAGCAATATGACCAAGACCAGCCCGGACTCAACAGGAGCAAAGACAGGAAAAATCGAGAGAACGAAAGAACAAGGATAATCAGAATGTAAGACTCGAAAGGGATTGTGTTTGTGTTTGTATTTGTATCCGGACGAGGATCGAGGTCGAGGTTGGTCGAGGTCAATATTCTAGTATGGGCTATGGAGCGAGATTGGCGGCAACACCACGCCACCACAAGCGATACGACGACGAGTGCTTCAGTAGGCGCGATGGCACAAGCTGCAGGGGCAGTTCCTGACGATCGATGTGTTGGAACCAATCACGGTGTGGACGAAGCGCCGAGGGTTTGGGAGGAAATCAGAGGGAAGAGGGCGGTTGCAGCACGATCCAGTCGGAGGATTGACCTTTTAATAGGTGGTTTCACACGTGGGTTGGGGGAGATAAACCGGGCGATCAGGGGCTGAGAGATGGAGATCGGAAAGGATTTGAAATGAGATTGAATTGAGATAAAGATTAAATAGTTCGGTGGGACGAGAGGGAATAGTTCAGCTGTCCATCTCTTTCGGTGATGTATAGTCTGGTGGAAGAGAAAGAGAGATCGAGGATCAGCCCGAAAAACCCAGAGAGCGCTGATGATTATTTATGATCGATTATCCTGGTTGAATTTGGGTCCACCAGGATACGAATGGATCGACAAGGGACCAGCTGGAGACGTCACAATGTGCTGGAGACATTCTGTCTGTTCAAACGGAGAGAAAGTGGCGAACTGAAGGACGCTGATCATGGTTCGATTTGATCATAGTCAGGCCCTAACTTGCCGTCCTCCACTTGATCCATTCTCTTATTGTGAGGCTGGAGAGGGCTTGACTGGATCCCTTCTGTCGGAGAGGCCGAAGACGATTTCAATAGATTTGTCGTGACAAATTCCAAACTCTATCTTCCTTCTCTTCGAGATCTCAATGACCACCGGAAAGACTAGAGTGCAATAGTGTCAATCGTGAAGATCGTTCCCTCCCCGACCACGGTTTGCGCAGCCACCGTCGATTCGGTCCCAGACTGTTGGGTTCCCCTTAATATACATTAATCTATTATGGAGTTCTCTACGGAGTATCAAAGATGACAGATCATTAGAGACACGGTCAGATCCACGGATGAATTCAACAATTTCCATTTCCCCTGATGAACCCGATTTGACCAACCCTGGTTGAGATCCACAACTCCATCTGTAATTATTCCAGAAAAAATCAACCCAACCAAATCAACCCATAGAAATCAATCAAACAGCCATGAAAATCATTAAATAAACCAAACGAATAGAAATTACCAAACCTCCCGCTGATCATACTTCCGATTAACCGCTCCCAACACACACTTCAGGATCCCCTCCGCATTGAGCGTCCCCCCAAACCGACCGCCCCCCCGCCAAGGCACCGTATCCACAATATCCCGCAGCCGATCCTGCGTCGACAGCCGCACCAGATCATCATCCAGCGTCTGCAGATACACCCTCGCCGCACGATCGTCCCCCACCTGGAAGAACTGCACGCCCACCTGCCACGGCACAGCCGCACAGGCATCGAGACGCCTCGCCGCGTCGATCAGCACGCTCTCTGCATCGTCCGTGAACTCGCCGTCCGTGATGGCGATGATGTTCAGCGGCTTCACGCGCTGCCCGGAGTCGGACTCGACGCGGCGCAGGTAGGGACGGAGGAGGTCGTGCAGGCGCGATCCGAAGGGTGTGAGCCCGTGCGGGTGCACGCTGTGGAAGATCTCGCGCACGTCGTCCGCTGTCGTGATATTCATGTAGCCCCCATTGGGGTTGTTGAGGGCGGAACGGCGGTGATTCAGGAAGTAGATGTCGATGCCGTCTTGATCGTGGTGGGTGCAGATTGGGGCGATCGTCGCGATGGCTTCTTCGGCTTCTTTCCAGCGGGAGCCGGTCATGCTGCTGCTGTCGTCGACGATGAAAACCGTGTCGAATTCGGCGAGGAAGGCGTAGGGCGAGTGGTCTGTTGTCGTTGAGGGACGGGGTGGTGATGATGTTGTGGTCGCTTCGGTGTAGGCTGGGGGGGACCATGGGTTGGGGGCATTTTGAGAGCTGCTCTTGTTTGCTTTGGTGGTCGGGGAGATGAGTTTGATGTTCGGGCTGTGGTGTTGGGAATGTTGTGCTCGATGGGTCTTGGACTTGGACCGCGAGAAGGGGTGAGAGAAGAACCTGCTGAATGACATGGTGGAGCGATGGGATAATTTTGATAGCTTGATAGCATAATCGCCCGATTGCTCGCTAGCACAATGTGAGAACACGACGCTTTAGGAACTATCTGCCGTCTTATATATAATATAACATCACACCCTACGTATGTACGACGTGTGCGTTCCACAAATCCATTCAAAACAAGGCCGAGCACACAAACAAAGCCTCCTTTGTCAACCTTGGTAGAATTCTACATATTCGGCTGGGTTGTACAATCAACCGCCTAGATCCAAATATCGCCCAGATGAACTGGTGGAGATAGACTAGATGTTGAACAAGGCTGAGGCCACATGATAGTGAATACTCTGGAGAACCAGACCGGGCGTGATGGCGCAGTAAATGTTGCGAACCTTACGGGTAAGGCAGATTTAGCACTGCCTCGGCCGGCGTAAACTAGGGTTTGTCATGTCGTAGTTATGATAGAATAATGGACAATGGATAGAAAGAAATAAAATAAAAAGAATAGATCAATCGAATGAATGAAAAATAAAGAAGTAAATATAATATAAAGAACAAAAAGATCGGCAGATACCGGCTGTAACAACTAATAGCATCTCGAATATTTAAGAATTTCCCCTACATGAAATCCAACGCTTATGCCACTAACTGCACCCCACTTGCGGCTCTGGAATCAAAGTTAACCAAGCCCTATACCGACAACTACGAAGCCTCCACCTCCCGATACGCCTTCGGAATCTCCGGCCACTCGTCCACCCCATCCAACAGCACCACGCCCATCCCCCCAGTCAGATGCACTTGGATATGACAGTGCAGCAAGAACGCCCCGGGGTTCACCACGTGGTACCGAATGGCCATCCACGTCGGCCCCGTCGCCGCCGGGGGCGTAGTCGCCGTATCGCGGATCTGCGGCGCCTGGAGGTTAAAGTCCCCCGGGCGGTGGCGCACGGCGTCCGCAACCGACGTGTAATTCCACTCGCCGTCGCCGGCGCCGATGACGAAGAACTTGTTGGAGTGTTTGTGGAACGGGTGGGGTGGCTGGAGGGGCTGCACGGCGGCGAAGATCAGGTCGACCCAGGTGCCGTTTTGAGTGGAGATGGTGAGGTCTTGCGGCGAGATCTCGGGGTGGAAGAGGAGCGGGGTGTCGTGCTCGAGGGAGAGCGGGAGGCTCGATTCCGAGTCGCCGAGGTACCACCGGTATGAGGATTTGTAGTGGTCCATTTTGAGTACGTGCGTTTGGGCCACGTCTTGGCTGGGAACCTCTACGGGGAAAGGTACGAGCTTGTTGTCGTTTAGGACGGTGTGCTTGCCGAGGGGCGCGCCGGTGATGTCGATGGAAGGGATTGAAGCGCGCCATGGGTTTTTGAGAAGGCATGTATACGACATCACGGCTGTGGAGTTGATGATCTGGTTGACGCCTTGGTTGGCTACGCGGATCGTGTAGTCCCCTGCTGGCTTGTCGAGCGCGACCAGCACCGAGTAGCGGTTGCCGTTGGAGACGACGAGAGAGTCAGCTTTGGCCGGTTCGACGTACCGGCCGTCTACTGCGTAGATCCACATGGGATGCTCGTCGATCGAGAAGACAGTCATGGCCACCCCGGCTGCGCCGATCAGATCGTAGCTGACGTATTTGTCAGAGGAATGGACGAGTAGCTTCTCATGCGTCCCTTGGGATGGGACGCAGCCTGACCAGAAGGAGGGCGGCACGTCAGTGAGGTTGTGGGGGTAGTCCCCTTGCGCAAGAGCCGGAGGCATGCACCTGGCAGTAGTCAGTATTCGGTCCCGCTTTGATCAGTAGCAGTCTACAGAACGACCCATACCCTATGTCCGATAGGCTTTGCTTGCCCAGCAACATCCGGTGCTCAGGCGTGGTGGCCTCGTCCAACGCCTTCTCACCTAGGCAGTGCACGGAGCCCTTGCCGTTGATCAGAAGTGCATTGACACAGTATGCTTCGAACCCAGTTTTTTTCTGGGCACGCCACATCTCTTCGGAGGCCACCTGGCGCCAGTCCGATAGCATGATCGGACGAGTCTTGTCCTCAGCTTTGCGCATGGCGCACAGGTCGTCCTCGTCGTCGGTAATGAGTTTGAACGGCCGTTCGACAGTATCATCGGGTCGAATATGGATCGCTCCGTACAGTCCGTCTTCGATCTGGCCCCGACTGTGGGCGTGGTAGAAATAACTGCCATATTCCGTAGCGCGCCATTTGTAAAGGAACTGTCCACCCGGTGCTATGGGTTTCTGTGACAATCCCGGCACGCCGTCCGACCAGGGTGTACCGGTCTGGGAGATCCCTAAGTATCTGCATTAGATGAGAGAATGTGATATCACGGCAAACATGAGTATGAGAAAGAATGTGTACCGTGGAAATGCACAGCACTAGCCACAGGAAGCTTGTTTATGACGAGGAATTCCACATTGTCGCCCTGACGCAACTGCAGTGCGGGCGCGGGGAATTGGCCATTGGTGAGGATCATCTTCCGGGTGGCGCCTGTCGCAGACCATTCTTCCCAAGTAAGGGTGATCTCGAAGCGTACGGGTTGTTTTGATTGCGCGGCCGGTTGATCAACGTCCTGCGTGTTGGCAGCCACGCACAGAAGCATCAAAAGCAAAGCCAGAAAGGACTGGATACTCGCCATATTGTCAAAGCAGGTGCTGCTGTGTCGAATGAATAGGGAGACAGACGAGGGACAGCACTGGGAATGCAATCTTTAAAAGACCGATCTAATCGGGGGCGATACATCTAGTAAACTATATACACACAATCTACTAGTTTATTGATATGGCTTGTCCGTCATTACGATTCTAAATAAAGAGCATAATTGAGAAGCCGCGCCCCTGCAGCAATATGTGTGATACGGGTACATCGCGCATGCGACAGATGACCCATCTGGTGAATCTCTCTTTTCACACGCCCCTTTTCAGAATCACTAGCGCGGTCGTGCGCTGGGGGCCTGATAATGTTGTTTGGAATGTAGAGGCTCAGGTAGGGAGATAACTGAGGCCGCAGGAATGGCGCTGCCGATGGTGATTGATCCACGTTGACGGAAGGCGGTGCATCGTCAGAGTCTGTCACGCCTATTTTCAAATCCATCCAGTCAAAGCAGGAAATCATCGAAGGTTTTGTGTTTGAGTTTGTGTATGGGGAAATAAAAAAGGGATTGCTCGGAGAATAGAAAAGGGATGACAGATCACACAGAATTAACCCGAAATGGCTGGGCTGCACGGATCCACGTGTTTCTGGTAGCCCTAGATTGATTCAGATTCTTGTTTTGTATACGCAATGCCTGGGAAGTTCTAGCTCAATAGTCTGATGGACTTCCATTCTTACTGTACGTCATATCTCTGGCTGACTTTCAAACATTGTCAAACTTCTGCGTGATGATTATTGCCCCATAGAGTTTTGGGCCACTACAATCTCACGATCCTTAACATCCAAGTATTGAGGAAGGGAATACTTACTAGCAGCTAACCAATTCCAGAAGAGAATGGCTCTGCAAGTATGAAAAATGCAAGGGTACTAAATATGTTTTGCTAACTTAATTCCCTAGAGTGGAGTGTGATAATGTCGACTCTCAATCAACAGCAACAGACAGTAAACGGCCACCCTTTCAGTTCAACGCGGGGCAAAAAAAAAAAAAAAAAAACCTAAGAACAGGAGCAGTCCCGAAAGCAAAACTCAAATCGACAGAAAAAGGGGAAGAAAGAAGGAAAGAAAGAGATCAGAGAAGAAAAGTAAAGTAAACGCATATCCAACCTGCTCAGCCATGAACAATAAAAGGATACACCAACTCCTTCTTTTCTTTCACTTCCGTAGGCACAAACGCAGGCGCGTCAGCACGAAGAGCACCGTTCGAAAGCTGATCAGCTTCGTGGCGTTGGAGGCGGCGGTCAATGTGGTGAAGCTGGGAGGCAGAAGGTCCGAAATGACATATCTCCTCGTTGAGAGGGCGTCTGTGGTGTCCAGTGGAATGGGCTCGAGGGTATTCCTGCTTGAGGTATTTGTTAGCGGTGGCTAGAATCGTCTTCATTGGTCATTAGAGGTCATGTAGAGAACACGCACCGTCTGCATCTTAGGGGATGGATAGTCATGGATAGCTGCTCTTTCCAGGTTCATTAGATGGTGCTGTTGCTGTTGCTGAAGCTGGTGTTGATAATGCTGACGCTGGTGAAACTCTTGTTGATGCTGCTGATAGTGATGCTGCTGGGGGTAATGCGGATACTGCTGATAATGGGGTTGCTGTTGAAAATGCGGCTGCTGTTGATACTGTGGCAGCTGCAGGTCCTGAAACAGGTACATAGATCCAATCTCACCACAACCAAAACCACTAGTAGGAAACATCAGTTGGGCAGGGGAAGGTCGGCTAACACCAGGACCTGCACTGCAGTCAGGGTATCCCATCATTCCGAACGGCGCAGGACTACCGACCCCATTACCATGACGAGACCAGTTCACGCCCGGGTCAACAACCGCGCCCACAGCATAGCGCGGAGCATAATCCGAGGGCCCCGGACGAGGAGGCATCTGCCTATTGATCCCACGTTTGTGGCCTTTCGAACGAGGACAGTGGCTCCCGTTACGGCCCTGGCTCGGAAGTGAATTTATCTGGGGACGCGGATTGGGGCCAGGTCTAATTTTGGGAACAGGAAGCCCTGGAGGTAGCGGCCAGCCCTGTCTAACTGGAAGAGCATGCACGGGTGACGAGGACGACGAGACTCTTGAAGCTGGTCTCGATATCGATTCTGATTTAGAGGGCTCCGTTTTGGGAGGGTCGTCGCAGGGTGGACCCGCAGGTAGATCTACGAGATAGGGGGAGCTCTCGTCAGGTAGACGCTCATTGATGGTGGAGCTTGAGGTGCGTTTTTTGAGACTCTCCTGCAGTGGATTTGGTATGGATTAGTCTTTCAGCCTCTTCCTTTCTGTTTGATTTTTTTTGTCCTTTGGCTGCTCAAGGCACTTGTTTGGGGCATTCTCAGGCTTCGGGGATAGATACCTTGCTCTTTCGCGACTTCTGAAACTTCCCCATTTTGAACAAAATGTCTTCTTTCTGCTTGGAGTAATATGTAAGAGTGAAGGAAGGAAGATAAAATTGTGTAGTGATACAGACAAAGCCTCTGTAGAGAGCTGAGATGAAGATGGGCCACTACTCTATTTGTGCGGTGAGAAACATTTGAGATCTCTGCTTGATGGGCAAGACACGCATGGAAATAGCTCACAGCAAAATAGAATTAAGACTGAAAATTTCCGTAGAATCTTCATGGCAGTGTAAACAGTTTCATCGCTTAGTCGTGCGTCAGTGATGCACTTAACCACCATCGCAGACGGCTTCTTTGTAAGTGATTCATTTTGAAGCAAATCATTTGTGAAGAATTTTTGGGAACACAGAGAAGTTAGGAGAAAGAAACAGAAAATTTTCGCTTTAGTATTGTTTGTCAATTAGGGGTTATAGCAGACATAAGGAGGACTTCTGAAAGTTTGATACTAAAGGGTTGCTCTACTGAAAGGCCTGATATAGCACATAGAATGATTTCTAGAATAGTATTTTGATTTCGTCTTTGTTTACACATACTAAATTTTTTTTTAGAGACTTCCTTCCCCTCCCTCCTCCCGCTCTTCCCCACTCCTCCAGGCCCAGGTCCGCTTACTGCTGGTTCAGCTGGACCTGGGCATGGATAAGCTGCTCACGAAGAACAGCACCGGCCTCCTCCTTCTTCTCCCCTTTCCTCTTCGCCTGCCCTTCGGCCTCGGCCGCCTCCCTCTCCGCCGCCTGGTAGTCGCCCAGCTGCTGCTGGAGCGACAAGGCTAACTATACACAAGAACAATGTCAGTCAATATACAAACGTAGAAGAGAGTACAGTGGGAATCATACCTGGAGGAATTGCTCCCTCCTGCCCGCCGTCGTCTCGTCGCGGGCACGAGCGCACATCTTGTCAATGCACACTCGCGCGTCCTCGACCCCTTTGCCATCGGCCTGGGCCAGTCTCACCGAGCGGGGGGCGCCCGGAGAGACCGTCATCCCAGACCGACGGTACACCCGAGGGTGCTGCGGGCTTCCAGTAGAAGTGAGCGCAGATTGCACCCTGCGGACTCGGGGGTCGGGGACGCCGGTGGGCTGGACGAGAGTGTCCATAGACCGCACCGACCCACGACCAGGGGACGGCGCTGACGGCGGAGACTGGCGTGCCGAGGCCGAAGGGTAGGCGTCTTCTTTCTTGCCCTTGGCCTTGAAAATACTGCGGAAGCCACCCAGGACCCGGCTGCCTCTTGAGGGGCTCTTGGCCCGCTCGGGAGCCCCCGGCACGATGTCGTCAAAGGTGACCTTGCGGGGTCCAAAATCACTGGGGTTGGAGAGGGGGCTGGATGGCTCTGCAGGCGTCGGAAGATTGGTCATCGCACCCAGAGATGACTTGCGTGGAGGGTGAGGGCTGGATCCTAAGCCGCTGATATGGCGGAAGAAGCTCTGTTCTGGGATGGTAGGGATGGGAGCCACCGAGCTAGACTGTTTGATGCTTGGAGAAGTGGTGGCTTCGGTTGGCTTGCGGGTACCCTGTGCACTGCTTTTCGGTTCCTTAGTGAGCATTTCGAAAGTGATTTGTGGCCGACTGAAGTTGCGGGGCTTGGGGGTGCTTTCGTTGCTATTATGTGTATTTTGGGATACCGGTGTGGTGCTCTGCGGGTTTGGTTGCTGAGTTGCTGCGCCGCTGGATCCAGGCAGATCCACATATTTGATTCTGGCTGGGCTGGATCTCTGCGTGATCGATGAAGGAGACCGGGCTGAATCGTTGGTCATTTTGGCCGCCGAGGAGAGACGCGGTCGGGTGCGAAACTCACCAGTGAAGATGGTTCTCACCGGCTTGACTTCGTCGTCGGAGCCGAAATCCCAACTATCGACCGACGATGAAGAGTCAGATTGCGCATGCATAAGCTCCTTGGCTCTTCCCTGGGTAGCTTCAGACTCGGAAACGCTTCTCTTAGTGATGGGGATACGGGATCCGGAGGCGTTAGGTCTGTAGGGAATACTAGGTCCGCTGGCAGGGCCTTTGGACTCCCCTCTCTCAAGAGTATCGACAATTCCGGTCAGACTGCGTCTGCGGACAGCAACAGGGATTGAACTGCGGATGTCTGGGGTAGAATGAGCACCTCCCAGCGGAGTAGCTATAGCCACGCGCCATTTGTCAGTCGTCTTGGGGACATCGCCGGTCTGGGTTTTTTCTGTTCCTCAGTTAGCCGAGTCCTTACAAGGAGAGAAGGCATATGAATCCGTACCGTCATCTTTGTGAGCCATAGCCAGTGGCTGCTCCTTGGTCGACATCTCGGTGTGTGCGAATGGAAAAGACGGGACTTCCTCATGGCCTGAATGCTCTATCAGACAATCAGCACTCAAAGATTCAAACACGGAAGCTCGGGCTATGATCTCAGCGAGAACGTCTGGGGACGCTACAACTTCTACAAGCTGGGACGTAAGAAGAAAAGCTCACCTGGAAGAGAGGTTTTGGTATGACGGGTGTCAGTCTGATGGCCTTCAGGACCTTTGACATCCACAAAAGGATCGAGAGTCGCAGGAGATACGTTAGCGGACATTTTGTAGTACGACGGGGTAATTGTAGCTTCGGATGAGTTAGATAACAGAATTTCTAGTTGATTTTTGTCAAAAGTGGGATCATCAGAAGGAAAGTGTTGAGGAAGCGAAGAAGAGCCAGAAGGTGGGAAAGAAACAAGAGGACCTCTGTGAGACGAACTGGTGAATGGATCCGCCGAGGACGGTTCGTCGTTCATTTCCTCAAGGGAAACAACTTGGTAGTCACGCGAAATCGCATCCACTGCTTGTTGCGGCAGTGAACAAAAATGATCAGTGGTTTCTTCATTATCATATTTCACCAAAGCAGAAAAGCGGGTTTGGGGGCTTTCTTGCTCCGCGATGATGGCAGAGCCTGGAGAGAAGATACCAGTAGATGGGCTTCTAGTGCATGAATGATCTTCACTACTTCGGAGGAGCATCGACCAGCTCTGCATTAAGTAAGTAAAGATATCCGAAACGAATACTAGTAAGATTGTTAACATACGCTTGCAGTTGATGGGGTTCTTTTGGTTCTGGATAGACCAAGATAGGATGGAGTACCTTTGGATGCTCGTCGATTTGTTGGAATATACTAGATGAATCACTTCATTAGTATCTTGTTATATCTCGAGCACATCCAAGAAATCCACGAACCTTGGTATCTGGAATCTGCCTAGAAGTCTTCTCTTGATCTTCCTTCGCGTGGTCACCGACGCGTTGCAACATCTGAACTGGTGTGATATTGGCAACCACGTGTGTCAAGGCCTTCTTAACCTTGGAGCTGGGCTCCTTGATCGAGTTGCATATTCTATTTCCTATTCCTCCATTTTTGACAGCGGCCTCGGAGGCCCCAACTGGGCTTGATATGTATGACGCAGCAGGTGGTATCCCCTTTGGTATCGGAGGTGCTTTGCGTGGTGATTCAAATACCCCTGCTGATGCTTCCCATGAACGTGATGGTGCTGCCTGAGGAGATTTATTCTGCTGGTTCTCGTCAAACCCATGGATATGGAGGGAGCCAGTTTCTGGAAGCGACCAAGATGGTTGCACGGATCTTGGAGATCCAATAGCTCTGGGTATCTTGGAGATCTTGGTGGAAGGGGTAATTTGGCTTGCAAATGTTGTCTCCTTTGGCACTTGCTCCACTCTCTTTCTCTGAGAAGATAAGATGCCTGATCTGAGAAAAATCTCCAAGGTACGCACACTTTCGGCACAATCCATCTTGAAGATGATAACAGCAGTCCTTAAGAGTCAGTGTTTTCCCTGACAAGGTTGAAGAGATCTTGCTATCCCCAGTATCTACACACAGAGAGAGAGATATCAAATCAGCAAAACGGAAAAAAAAAAAGCAACAGTGTCTCTTAGAGACACGAAGTGCTTTTGGAAGCGTGGAAAGTGATACGTTTGTATGGGGTGTTCTCTTGAAAGGACTGATACAGGTAGGATGGCGAGAAAAGGATGAAAGTGGATGATATTCCAAAGACATTTGATTACAAGGAAGAACAGACTAATTGGAAATTTTTGTGGAAGACAAACTGCAAACTCATACTCATCCACTAGATAGAGACATTCATCTAAGCGAGCGATCCCATATTGGGAAATCTGAAGCTGCTGAAATAGCGCACGTGCCCTATGTGCTGGTTTGTGAAGACGGTGATAATAATACTTACTATCTGGACAAGGCACAGCAAAAAGAAAACAAAGCGTGTATACCTTGTGAGTAAGACTCACAATGATACTCATGATAGAGGGCAAGGAACTCTTTTGAAACTTTCTAGCATGATACTATTGAAACCCCTACAACAATACATATTCCAGGTGTACATTCGTGGCTTTGCAAAAGATAAATAAAACTGGACATGTTGTTTTATGGCTATATTAGATTAAACCTGAATGTATTATCTGAACATTATGATCACTAGCGCTTTTGAGGAGAGCTGCCCTCAAAACTAGTGCGTCCACGCTTTCTTTTTCCTGCCGGCTGAATTGCATCTCCAGATCCTTCGGTCGACCACTCGCTTATCTCCCATTCAAAGGTGGTGGACCGGTCATCACTAGCACCAACTCCGTGTCTAGACTTCATCAACCGACCCAGTCGGCTTCCCTCAATCATCTCCTCAAACCAGGGAATCCCACCCACCGTGCCTTGTCGGAAAGTGCGCGTAAGACCGTGTTCATTACGACCAGAGGTGGTGATGGCGTTGGCAGCAGTCGAACTAGACGGGATTACCTCAATGTTACCGGTTTCCTCTTGCTCTTCATCCGATGTCTCGGGGAGCAGATCAAGATCCTCTAACGTTCGCTGATCCTTCCCAGACAGGCTGCCCAGTGTCACCGACATGAATTCAGCATCCTCCCGGGGGTCTTCGCTCCAGTGCGTAAGTGGGCTACCGCAGAACCCACAAAAGACACGCTGTGTTTGTGGTGCATGGAGGGGAGTGTAGGTACGCCGGATGCTGCTATGTGTTTCGTCGGGAAAAAAGGATTCCGTGTGCGATTGGTACCAACTCAAAGGGACTCGCAACCATGCCGTCAGAGGACTTCCTTGAAGTCTCCCTAGTCAAAACAAAAGATGTCATGTTAGCCTGGAATGTCTATTTGAGGATGAAGTTCATGTGGCTCATGAAAATCAAATTCATTACGTACGGTTGTCCCGGCTGTCGTCGAAGTATATCTGGGCATGGTCGGTCACATCTTCGGGAATGTTGATCGTATATTGGTTGCGGCCACAGAGGCAAGAGCCATGCAAAGGGTCAAGGGCATCCATCTTGAGAGGTGATTTGGAGTCGTCCAGTGTTCAAGAAGCGGCGCTGTCGATCACAACGGTGTGGTCTGGGGTCTGAGTTTGTACTAGTAGTATGAGGTCATAGATCGCTCCGATCCATCAATTCAAGTGACGCTTCGTCCTTCACGCACTCAATGTGGAAAATGAGTAGATCTATGAAAGTGAAGTATTTTGGATGTCGATACTTTACGAATGCTGCCGTCAATTGTTCGGGAAAAGCAGGAAGAGAAGATAGAAATGCTGATGAATACAGAGTTGCAGCAGATCGATGACGTCGCATCAACCAAACTACTCCGTAATCGGAACCCGTGCTGGTATAACTGATAACATAAATTTCTTTAGTCACTATGCACGCATAACCTGCTTACTTCTATCACTGTTCCGCCGTTCGTCACTTCAGTGTTCATTTGACCCTCAAGGCTTCATCCGTGGTTGCAAATTAGTTGCAAATCATTCATATTGACTCCTTCAATAATCACACTGCTCTTAATTATGATTCTCTATTCCAACTTCACATCTGCTAGTCTGGATGAAAGACTTCCATTTCCAGCCTCTCCAGCTTGTTGGGGTATCATGAAGGTGTCAAAGAATCGAGACATCTGAACATAGTCATCCACTTCCCCGACCCAACTCACATACTGATCCGGTCGAATAATCATGCTAGCTCCGTGGTCTGGGTGTATACCATAGTTGATATAAATCTGGCCGTGTCCCTCGTGGTAGGACTGGTCATCAACAAACACCTTCCAATAATCCCAGCCCGATTCCTTGTCGTAAGGGTGAAATGCCTCCGGGAGATCGAGGAGCTCGACTGCTGTTCGTGGTCCAGCATGGACAGTCAGGACTTCGATCAGGCTGTCAATTGATTGCCCTGTTGGTGTATATCGACGAATGAACGAGTCTGGGCCTGCTAGTTTCGCGCCAAGGTTTTGCATGCGCTCAAAATTGCGGGGAGTGGTGAGTCGGCCAGGGAAGACAATCACTCGCCAGCGTCCATTGCTTTTTAACAGTTCCTGGAGATGCCATGGGCGGCCATCCGACTGATTGAGTACCTTGAAACTAGGAATACGCTTGCCAATGTCGATTCCTCTGGCTAGCTGCGGCTTGCTTTTCGCATCGGTTCTATCGCCTTTTCCGAATGCTTCGCTCTCTTTCGCAACGATGACACTGGCATCGTAGTTGACCGCTGCAACAGTCAATATACTGTTATAGTCGAGATTGAATTAAGTCTCACCAGTGCCGCTCGCAAATTCGTTCCCTTTCTCAAATGCACGCTTGAACTCTTCCATACTAACACCCTCTTCGTCCATAACATCCTTGGCTGGACGACCAGAGAATAATCTTGAAAAGCGATGGTCAAACGCAATAAGGTCTTGCGCTACCTGTCTTCGCTCGGACTCATACGTCTTGAGGATTGACCCGCTGCTGTACCCATTCACCACATGCGCGATCTTCCACCCAAGATTAAAAGCTGGTTGTAGCATTAGCAAATGACCTCTTGACACCTTTGCTGTAGACTTACTATCTTGCATGCTTATGTTCATCCCCTGTCCTGCTTTAGGCGAATGGGTATGAACCGCATCCCCTGCCAGAAAGACTCGCTCCTGCAGCGAGAATGCATCTCCCACTCGTTGGCCGATCTGGTATGCGGTCCACCAATCGCAGTACGAGTAGTCCAGCTTATAAGGATGCAAAATACGCTGCGCGGATTTCAGAATAAGCTCAGGGGTGATGTGTGACCGATCCACCTTGGCCCCGTCTTTGACATCGGTTGACTGTAGCTGGATGTAGAGTCGCACGAGCCTGTTCTCGCGCGGAATAATCATAACGCTACCAGAGTTGGCGGAGTGGATGGCGCATCGCTGCCGAACATCTGGGAAATCAGTGATTGGGACGATGTCCAGGACACCCCAGATGTAGTCGGTGGAGTCCCCCTCTAGTCTGAAGCCGAGCTGGCGCCGCACCCACGAGTGCGCCCCATCGCATCCCACCATAAACTTGGCCCTGACCGTCTCCACCTGACGAGAGTCTTCTCCGGTCTTTGCGGCGCGAATCAGATCATCCGTGTCGTCGGCAGCCAAATTACTTCGGAACAAGCCGTCGCTGGTAGATCGCTGGCCATCTTTGGTCTTCTGGTGCTGCAGCCGCTGCTGAGGTGTGGCTTCCTCGTCAGACAAGGTACGCAGCGTCACAGCGATAGGGTAATCCCCAAAGTCAGCCGCTTTGGCTTGGTCGAATTCAAAGGAAGTAGGTAGCACACCCCTTTCGACAACAATGCCGCTGTGCTCTTTGATAAAATCGAGGAAGATCCTTTCGATACGGCCCTGGTGCAAAACTACCTGTTGGAAGTGACTGATTCCTGGGATAGTATCGGGGATACGATCCGACCGCCGAATCGTGCCGGTTTCATCAGGGTTCCAGAGGCAAATCTCGATCATATGATTTGACTCGCGCCAGACACGGTGGCCGAAGTCAAAAGAATCCAGTATCTCTAGGGTGCGACATTGCAGGCCATCAGCTTGGCCGCTGAATACCTATTTCGGTCAGAATGTATTGAAGCAAGCACCATGCAATATTGAAAAGTCCCACCTTGGTACCACGCTTGTCGACGATGCGGGTCTTGATGTTGCAGCGACTTAGCCAATTTGCCAGCATGAGACCTGCTGGTCCAGCTCCGACGATGAGGACATCGGTGTGGCTCTCTTTTGTTGATTCAGGAACTGTCATAATGCTCACTTGTGCGCAACGATTTGTGTCAATGGAAAACGTGAGGGAGAATGAGAAAGTTCTTTGACTATATATACCCGGAAGTCCCTACCAATTTCAAAACATACACCCTTCTGCATACCCTGGTCAATAGTCAAACTTCCAATACAGGCGGGGGCCGTAACTTATCGCAAGAGGCCCCTGCAGATTCGCGAAGAAGGATACGGCAACGGGGTCACCCAACATCGAGCTGTTAGCGGAGATTCGAATACGTGGGCCATATCGAACCCGATACTCGAAAAAAAACTTCCCAACCTTAGGAATCCAATAACCAATATGACAATCTATCCTTGGATGCACCTACCACCACGTTTGAAATACGGTTACTAGCTTCCCAGAAGAAAGTTTGGGATAGGATCCGTTGGACTTGGCTGGTATCCACTGCAGCAACCCCTACGGAGAGTTGACGTCGGTCATAGTCCAATGAAACCTACTATAGTACTGCGGGGTTGAAGAAGGCATGGAAGGATCAATCTGGGTATTATTGTATTCGTCTTTGATTTGCCTGATTTCCTTCCTATCTGATAGGCTGTTTCACCATATTCCTCCTTCGGAAGTAGTTAAGACACTCGGTCCTGATCGTGCGAGCTGTTTGGTGTGTAGCGGAAGATGCAGTGTGCCCACCTGTCCGTACTTTGTCATTATATCATGTCAAATGGTTGTGTGGGAGAAGACCACATATGTTAGGATTCTGCAGAAACTCCGATACTGTTGGAGATACGGTGTTCAGAGACTATCCACTTCAAATCAACAGGCTAGCGACAGCCTTTTTCTTCTCCATCCTTGCGTCCGACAAACCGCCGCTTCAGTAGGAAATGTGCTCTTGATCCTTGTTTATGCGAAAGCCTCCTCGCCTAGCACACACGATGCCTCTTTTCGAGCCGGGGTTATTGAATAACAGTGATAAAATACAGAGAAATAATGTCCTGTCAATCACCCCTGCAGCCATCAATAACTCTTGGATTTGTTGGAATAGAAGAACATGTGCAAACTGCAATGACCCATGAAGACACACTGCAAGCGCCGCGCTGAACGAAGACCACCAAAAGATAACAGACCTCTCCAACGTATGGGACCACGTCAGCAAGCGTCTTTGCGAATATCCCGCTCACTTCTAGGGGGGTTTCTGAAATTTCATTACGTCGAATGAGGCTCCGGGATAGAAGGTTGAAGTGGCCTTGCATTGAGCTATACCATCTCAACAAACCGTCGTACTGCTAGACCTTGACGCCAGTTGGACATCAGACGTCGACTTCGCTCCGGTCCTCTCGGCGAGCGGGTTTTAGGGGGATTCTCAGCCGCGTCGTCGACGAAGACTCTCCGATTTAGTTCACTGAGCGGGACCAACGCATAGCCCGTGGATGCGCAGATATCGTGGAATTTCCTCCTCCGAACTGCGCCGTCGAGTCTCGAACAGTCTATCTTTGCTCGATGCAGCAGGATGAGGCTGAACGAGTGTCGAGTGGGCCGTACCCCGCCGGCAGACCCATTGATTAATCTGATATCATTGACGAGTAGAATATATGATAGTCGCGCAAGTGGAACCTGATCATGCAGATACTCATGCGGAAGGAACATGGGATTCTCCGGTCACGCTATCTACCTGCCCACTTCACATTGACGGAGAATCTAATTTGAGTGAAAGCCGTGGACTTAGCTGCTTCGGGAGGAGGGGAAATGGAATGAACAAGGAACATGACCCTCCACTACTCTTCCTGGACAAGGCTGCGTAGTGGTCACGCAAATGCGACATGACCATGCAGAATACCATGCAGGGGGATCTTGGCAACGAGTAAGGCTACCAACGTACTGCTTATAGTGACTGAAATGACCATCTATAGGCTATAATCATGAAGGATCAACACCGAGCCGTTTGAACTAGTGATGACATTTTGCATCGGTACCATCTACCATATATTAAGCACAGGCAACAGTCAAGACAAAACTTGGAAACTAGTCCTAGAGAGGACTGACAGCCCACTAGCTTGGTACTTTCTACAACGGATTTTATGCTGCTACCTAGGGATGTGGCTTTAGTTCTTGCTCTGGGAGTTCCTCGGAAATAAGGTGTGCGTGAGCATGGCCTTGTTTCTCATGCAACTTATAATGGGATGATTCCTCGGAGGCTCTGGCCTTAGCATGAACCGCATTTGTTTTGTCCGTTCAAACACATCCGAACTAAACTCTTTGTCATCTCATCCTTGTCCCTTACATTATGGGTTCTCTCCCCACTGAAGATGTCCTGGACGCGCTCATAGTGGGCGCTGGCTTCGCGGGCGTCTACCAACTCAAGCGCCTGCGCGAGGAAGGCTACAAAGTGAAGTTGGTAGACAGTGCTTCAGACTATGGCGGCGTATGGTACTGGAACCGATACCCCGGGGCACGCGTCGACAGCACCGTCCCACATTATGAGTTCTCCGACCCTATCCTGTGGAAAGAATGGACGTGGTCGCAGCGCTTTCCCGGCAGTGCCGAGATACGCGAGTACTTCGCATATGTCGCGAGGAAGTGGGACCTCAGGCGGGACACGGAGTTCAGCACACACATCTCCAGCGCCAAATGGCACGAGCCGAGCCTCACCTGGGTCATCAAGAGTAGTTGCGGCAAGGAGTACCGCTCCCGGTTCTTCCTCCTAAACACGGGCTTCGCAGCGAGACGACACATTCCGGACTGGAAAGGCATCGACTCATTCCAAGGCACCTTCATCCACCCCTCCTACTGGCCCAAGGAAGACCCCGACCTCCGCGGCAAGAAAGTCGCCGTCATCGGCAACGGCTCCACAGGCGTCCAGCTCGCGCAAGAACTTAGCCAGGTGGCCGGGGAATTCGTGCTTTTCCAGCGGACGCCGAACACGGCGCTCCCGATGAAGCAGATCAACTACAAAGACAGCGAGCACGAGCGCATCCCCAAAGAAAGCTACCCAGCCCTCTACAATGGACGCATGACCAGCTTCGGCGGCTTCGACTACAACTTCCTCCCGCGAAACACATTCTCCGACACGCCAGAGCAGCGTAAAGAGGTATACGAAACGCTCTGGCAGCATGGCGACTTCAAATTCCACCTCGCCAACTACCAAGACCTGATGATATCCGCCGAAGCCAACGAAGAAGCATACGCCTTCTGGCGCGACAAGACCCGCGCGCGCATCCACGACCCGGCCCTCAGGGATCTCCTCGCCCCGCAGAAAAATCTCTACAGCTTCGGCTGCAAGCGCATCCCCCTCGAAATCAACTACTTCGAGATCTTCAACCAACCGAATGTCTCCCTCGTCGACGTCAACGCCACCCCCATCGAGCAGCTCACCCCGCGCGGCATCCAAACCACCGAGAAAGAGTGGGAGTTCGACTACATCGTGTGCGCGACGGGTTACGACTCCTTCACCGGCGGCCTGAAGCAGATCGATATCGAGGGCGCCGCCGGCCCAGGCCACACCCTCGCTGGCAAGTGGAAGGCCGGCACGAAGACCTACCTCGGGATGTCCGTCGCCGGGTTCCCCAATATGTTCTTCACGTATGGGCCGCAGGCGCCGACGGCGCTGTGCAATGGGCCGACCTGCGCGGAGTCGCAGGGCGAGTTCCTTGTGGGCATGATGAACCATTTGGCGCGGGAGGGGCGCGGGCGGATCGAGGCTGGGGAGGAGGGAGAGATGAAGTGGGGGGATGATGTGAGGAAGTTTGCGTATTCGTCTTTGTTGCCGGGGACGAAGTCGGTTAGTTTTCTTTCTCTCTTTCTTCCTTACTCTCGAGTTGATATTGGAGGTTGCTAACTATCACAGTGGTACATGGGAGACAATATCCCTGGGAAGCCGCGTGAGCCACTCATATACCTGGGGGGCGTGCCGAACTATTACAATTCGTTGAAGGAGTGTGTTGAGCAGGGCTATGCTGGGTTTACGATTTCGTGATTGTTCCATGTCCATTCCAGGATTGGAGGGTTATGACCTGGTATGACTTATCACTTGCTACCATAACAGTTACTGTTATCGAGTGCCCCAATACCGAGTCAGTGAAAGATAATGAATATATATATTATGATCACAGTGATGACTTTTGAAGAAGTTCATATCCTACTAGCCAGATCACACTGCTCCGCGCATATTATAAAGATAGTACTGAACAGACAACATCGATCGACATTGATAGTGATCTCCAGTACCAGGTAGGTGGTAGTATAGTAATTGATACAGATAAGCACACCAATGCGCCCAACGCCAGTCATTCCCAAACACCAGGGTAGATAAGGCAAATTGACCGCTCGCGCATGTGGTCCAGAACAAGACACACGTGTCCAGCTGAGCGCAATTCCTCCATGATCCATTCGTCCATTCGGGGCTGGACTTGGCTTGGCGCGTCCTTCCTTCCTCCCATTCATGGAGTATCCCGGACGAAGCCACCATCCCATGTGATAATAATAAACCGAACCAATCCCATCCCAGCACATCCAGTTCAAACTCCGCAAGAGAGATAATAAGCACAAGACAAGTTTAAGACGAAAATGAAGAGGACGAATACTGAGGCATCTGGAGGTGGATCGGACCTCGGTTGGTTGGGGTCGAGTGCGCAAATGCCGCGGTGGGACCCATCTCCATCTTTTCTCCATCTCCATGTTTCTCCATCCTCCTCCGTGAACCGACGGCCTTGGGGGTGATGAACACAATACAACAACGTCCCCAAGGTAGATGTATACCATACATAACCCATCACATCGTCACTCATAGTAGTAGCAGTAGAAAGTAAACCCTTCAAGTAATTCCACCCCCCTGATGAATCACACTCGCGCGAGAGCAAAGAGAGTCAGAAAGCAAGGAGAGAAAAGGATGGATCACGACAAGCGAAATCCATCCTCAACTCTCCCCCCACGGCCCTCAATCTCCGCAATCAAGTCCTGCCGCTCCTGCATCTGCATCTGCATGAAATCGACCGTCTTCTTGAGCACGATGCTCTCGCTGCGGCCCTGGCCTTCAAGACCCGGCACCAGCTCCGTCAGACGGTCGAAGCCCTCGCGGATGGCCGCGCGACGCTTCTGCTCCGACGCGATGTGGTTGTTCTTCTTCTCCTGCTCGGTGAGCCGCGGTTTGTCTTTCTCTTGCTGGGCGGCGGCGGCTGCTGCTGCGGCGGCAGCGGCAGCGGTCGAGGAGCCCTGTCTGGCGGAGGAGGCTGTGGGGGTAGTGGAGGAGGAGGGGGAGCGAGCGGTTCCGGGGAAGGGGGAGTCGGAGGGGTCGGAGGAACTGGAGGCGAGGGAGGCGATGGAGGGGGGTTGGGCGGATGGCATGGTGGATATCCAAGTAATAGGGACGGATGGGTTTGAGATCGATCAGAGGGCTTGTTGGAGGAGGGAGAAGACGGCTTTTGAGCAAAGGGGGCGTCGGGGAATGCGTGGTAGTCGAGGGATTGCACGAGATGCGGCGGGGAGCGATTTTCATGTGACGGAGGGGTGTCTCGTATAGGAGTCCACTGGATGGAGGGCTGAGTCGATGTTGCGGGGGATGATCGTACGTAAGGAACGGAAAGAGTGAGAACTCAAAATACGTTTGAATGTCAAGGAGAGAAGAGAAGAGAAAAAGAACCAGCCTTGCGAGAGGATCGAAGAGAATGGAGGAGACAAACAATCGGCAGCGATGGATTTACTGATTACTGATTAGCGTGCGGAGAACCAGACAATATTGGACCGCCAACTGGTCTGTTGACTTAGTCTATACTGTTCTCTAATCGGCCACCACAAGATTGATATCCACTTAATTACATACTACATACACACACACACACCTATACACACGACAGGCTTATACCTCCAAGATCAAGCTGAAGAGTTCAGATAGACGAAGATAAACGCTTATCAAACTGCCCCCCCTGACCGCTTTCACCTGATTCTCCAACTCCACCACAATCCACTCTCCACCAAACAACAACCACAAACCAAAAAGGAAGAAAGAAGAGAAACAAAAACAAAAGAAGAACAAAGAACCGAAAATGGCCGACTCCAAAACCCACCTCCTCTCCCAAGACTCCCCCTCGTCGGACGAAACCCCCCAGCAACAACAACAACAGCGCGCGCCCCTCCCACGCCCCCCACCACTCTCCCTTCCCTTCCTCACCACCCTCCGCGAAAAGCGCACCATCCTCGCCTCGCAGTCTCCCCGCCGACGCCAAATCCTCTCCCTCCTCGGCCTCCCCAACCTCGAAATCATCCCGTCCCAAGCCGCCGAAGACCTGCCCAAGACCCTCGAGCCCTACGAGTACGTGCTCGCGACGGCAACCAAGAAGGCGCAAGCAGTCTACGAGCAGGAAGTGCAGCGCGCAGACACAGAGGCGGACGAGCCGGCGCTGATCCTAGCGGCGGACACGGTCGTCGTGGACGCGTCGACGGCGACGATCCTGGAGAAGCCGCGGAGCGAGGCGGAGCACATTGCGATGTTGAAGGCGCTGCGCGACGCGGGCGACTACCACCGGGTTTATACGGGGATGGCGGCTATGGCGCCGTTGGCGAGCGCGCGGCAGCCTGGGTATGTGCTTGAGACTGCGATGGAGGAGACGAGGGTACGGTTTGATGCGGAGGTGTCGGATGAGATGATCCTGGCTTATGTGCGGACGAGGGAGGGCGCAGATAAGGCGGGGGGTTATGGGTTGCAGGGGCTGGGGAGTGTGCTTGTGGAGAGGATTGAGGGGAGCTGGGATAATGTGGTTGGGTTGCCTTTGAGGGCTGCTGTGAAGTTGATGGAGAGGGTGTTGATTCGGGCAGATGATGATGATCGGTTGGAGCAGGAGGGGTTGGCGGGGGATAGTGAGGAGGAGGATGAGGAATGATTCTTTCTGTAGATTTTATTTGGATGGTGGAAGAGTATAGAGATGTCTACTATATTGAGTGGAATAGATAGACATGTATACCTATCATATGGAGTGATACATGTATGCATGTCATACAGACAACATGCATATACTACAAGATCAAGATAAAGATAAGAACAGTTCTCAACTGACCTAAAACATATACACATAGACAGAAGAAATCTCAAAGAGAGAATCGAACAAACAACACCAAGAAAACAAGAAAGAGAAAGAAAGGGTAGTTTTTTTACGCCGTCCACACCCTCCGGATAGCCTCCGTCAAGCCCACATCATTCGTCTCGAACTCATACAGACCAACAGCCGTACCGAGGGTGAAGGCGCGCAGGAGCCAGTTGCAGGCGGTGTGCGTCTTGGGCACGCGACGGGTGGGGAAGTAGTCGATGATGGAGGCCTGGAAGCCGATGTGCGAGTGCAGGATCAGACCGGAGCAGAGGACGGCGTCCATGACGGGGTTGAGGGAGCCAGCTGCGAAGGGGGCGATGCACAGGGGGACGAGGCCGACGGCGACCAGACTGTATGATAGTCAGTATTTCTTGCTTTGCTTCTTGCTTTGCTTCTTGCTTCACTCCGTTTTATCACGCGACAGGGGTTACGTACCGCTCAAAAGTCCAGTGGTAGCTGCCCTCGGAGGGGTGAGCCTCGGGGATGGGAGCGGGGTCGTTCACTGGAATTGATTAATCCTCTTCAATTCAAATGTAGAGGCTTCTTTCTCCCTCTATCCCTCTCTTTCCGTCTCTTCGCAATGCTTCAAGTCTCGGAATATGACGGTTGTTTACATACCAGTTCCCTGAACAGTTTCTATTCGCAATTAGCACACACTCTCACTTCCAACAACACCATCCCTCCCAAGATTCAAAAACTCACGAGGCAAAGGAGGCAGAATCTGCTTCTTCGCAGAAGCGTGGAATCCAACCATCTGCGACGCACCGGCCGGCCGGATCGCCAGCGGGCGGGCGGCGGACAGCCGCAGGAGGGGGGACTGACGGGCGAGGGAGGCCATTTCGACGTATCTCAATTGAGAAAAAGGAAAGTATAGAATACAAAAAAAGAGAGAGAGAGGAGAGGGGGGTGACTCCGCTGTGGTCCTAGACTCGCACAGGTAACGATCCAAGATGGAGAGAAGTGAAGTCGAGATGGAACCTCGGGAGTCCGACTCGGGAGTCAGCACATTCTCGTGCCGCTGATTGGTGGAGGGGGGCTGGGACAGCCGAAAATGGCCGAGATGAGTCAGCATCGTTATCCTGAATTTATCCACTTCACTACTTTCATCTTATCTTCATTACATCTACATATCTACCTGTACACTTCGATTGTATATTTAATGCTTGATTGATTCATATCGACTCATACTACTAACGAAGAGAAATAATTAAAATAATTTAAAACTTCAACACAGCCTTACCCAAGTTCTTGCCGTGGAAAATGCCCACCAAGCCCTCAGCAGCATTCTCAATGCCCTCCGTCTCATGGATGAGCGTCTTGAAAGACCCCTCCTTCACCCACTTCTGCACATTCTTCTGGTGATCAACCGCATACTTGGGCCCCATACCCTCATCGCTAACGATAAAGCCGCGCATAGTCAGCCTCTTGGTGAGCACATTGGCAATGTTCGTGATGGGATAAGGCGCCGAGTTATACTGCGAGATCAGGCCGCAGAGAACGACGCGGCCGAAATCATTCAGCGCGTCCAGCGCAGCCGCCATGTGCTCGCCGCCGACATTCTCATAGTAGATGTCGATGCCGTTGGGCGCCAGGCGCGCCAGCGCGTCGGCGGGCTTCTCCTTCTTGTAGTTGAAGCCGGCGTCGAAGCCCAGCTCCTTCGTGATGTAGTCGAGCTTCTCATCGGAGCCGACGCTGCCGATGACGGTCAGGCCCTCGTGCTTGGCGAGCTGGCCGACGAGCTGGCCGACGGCGCCACTGGCGGCGGAGACGAAGAGCGTCTCGCCCTTCTTGGGCTGGCCGATCTCGTACAGCGACGAGTAGGCCGTCAGGCCGGGCATGCCGAGGGCGCCGAGGAAGACGCGGACGTCCTCGATGCCGAGCGGGTTGTCGAGCGGACGGATGCGCGCGATCTCCTCGCCGGACAGCGCGACGTATTGCTGGACGGGGACGAAGCCGAGCACCAGGTCGCCTTCCTTGTAGGAGGGGTTGTTGCTGCGGAGGACTTTCAGGACGGAGGAGCTCTCGATGGGGGCGTCGAGGGTGAAGGCGGGCGCGTAGGACTTGATGTTGGCGGGGCGCATGCGGCCGCGCATGTAGGGGTCGAAGCTCGTGTAGAGGGACTGGAGCACGACGCCGTTGGCGGGGGCTGGGGCGTTGGCGTCATAGCTGACGGGTTCGAGGACGAGATGCTCCCCGGGGATGGGGTAGGCCTCGGGGATTTTCTTGAAGACAAGGGCTTGGTTGGTCATTGTGAACTCTTTTTTTCTGTCTTTCGTGCTAAAGAAGAAATGTAGTATAATGGAGAGGAAGTGGAGGGGAAATAGTAGGATTTATGTAGGCCAAGTGGGGGAGATGATGCAAGCGGGACGACATAGTTATACGGCGTACGGAGTAGTTCACTAAGACAGCAGATTACCAAGCACGGTGCAATACAAACCACCGTCCCAACGATTGAAGTGGAGACTCTTGCCCAAAGGGTCCATCGCCATCCGTCGCGAACGGGACCGATGCACTTTCTAGGCAAGAAGACCGTGCCGAGGAAGAGGGGCATCGGAAGGATTTTTAATCTTAACAATCAGCTTAGCGATCGTTGTACAGGTTGTCTCTAATACAATCAGGAAATATGTGACACCTCTTGGGAGTCCTACACGGGGGCTTTTTGGGGGTTCTTCCTACGCGGAGGCTTTTTAGGAGCCTACACGGAGGCTTTTGGAGGTTCTACGCGGAAGCTTTTAGGGGTCCTACATAGATGCTTTCCAGGACTATACCCTATACAGGGATTTTGGGGGCCAGCTTCGGGGGCTTTGAGGGGCTTTAGATGGGGCTTTTACAAGCTCTAAGTGCTTGATAGGGAAAT
Organism: Aspergillus taichungensis; assembly: GCA_002850765.1. Classification (NCBI taxonomy): domain Eukaryota; kingdom Fungi; phylum Ascomycota; class Eurotiomycetes; order Eurotiales; family Aspergillaceae; genus Aspergillus; species Aspergillus taichungensis. Next base: position 24,073 of record KZ559567.1, on the reverse strand, counting down.
AATGTAGTAAATCATTGTCTCCTTTGTAGCATAATTAATGAGTATTTTAGCTATGTGACCAAGCCGCAGCGAGGCAAGAGCTTACGGCTTGTTTTCTCGGATTATACGGTTTCTACCTTGGTTGATCAAAGACTCTGCTTATCAAAGTATGGTGTCATTGAGGGATTGATAATCTGGGGTCGCACTGATGAATGATGGTCCGTGTGGCTGGCAGGATTATGGTTATTTGAATGTCATAATCTTGTTTGGTCTTATATTTTTTTAGTCCATATTCCTCTGTTTAGATAGTCCATTTTATATATCTATAATCCAATTCATAGTAATCTGCGATTTGTATCATGAAGTTCATTCAATGCTACATCAGGATATAAAGAAAAAAAACAAAAACAGCCAACATGCTTGTAACAAACCTAGATCTATCTCTTGAACTCTATAAACCAGGGTCCACATCTAAGACAACCCAAGCCAGGAAAAGAAAAAGAGGAAGGGGAAAAAAGTTGAAAAAGTGAAATGTGAAAAATAAAGACCATGTCAAAAAAGGAAAAGAAAAGAAGAGAAAAGAAAATTGTCTACCGGCAGATCATATCATCCCGGGCAGGCCCAGTGCCGATCCACTTCACGGGAACACCACCCAGACCCTTCTCGATGAAAGCAATGTACTCACGGGCCTTCTCGGGCAGCTCCTCGTAGCGCTTCACGCCCATGGTGTTGCACTTCCACCCAGGCAGCGTAACGTACTCGACCTCGACCTTGTCGAGGACGTCCGCGTCCGCAGGGATGGTGTTGACCGTGCGGGTGCCGTCGGGCAGGATGTAAGCGACGCCGACCTTGATCTCGTCAAAGTCATCCAGGACGTCGAGCTTGGTCAGGTTCAGCGCGGTGTAGTGGTTAATGGCCTGCGAGTAGCGGCACAGGACCAGGTCGAACCAGCCGCAGCGACGCTTGCGGCCCGTCGTCACGCCGAATTCGCGGCCCACGGACTGCAGCTTCTCGCCGTCGGCGTTGAGCTGTTCGCTAGGGAAGGGGCCGGATCCGACCCGCGTCGTGTACGCCTTGACCACGCCGATGATGGACGAGATGCTGGTGGGGTTCAGAGACAGCGCCTGCACGGCGCCGCCCAGGCCGGTCGACGACGACGTCACGAAGGGGTAGGTGCCGTGGTCCAGGTCGAGCATGAGCGCGTTGGCGCCTTCGACCAGGGTGTTGGGGGAGTCTTTGTATTCCTGGAGGAAGGCGAGTTGGTCGACGATGTGGGGGGCCAGACGGGCACGGAAGTCCTATGAAATATATTAACATCTGATCATAACCAAAACTAACAAGGGGAAAAAATACCTTGAACATCGCAAGCTCTTCCTCCACATTGTACTCCAGATCGCCAAAGCGCGCACGGTAACCCGCATCCAGGTTGCGCAGCTTGCGCTCAAAGACAGCCTCATCCAAGATCTCGCCGACGCGGATGCCGCGACGGGCCGCCTTATCGCTGTAGCAGGGACCGATGCCCTTACCAGTGGTGCCGACCTTGCGACCACCCAGACGGGCCTCCTCGAGGCCATCGACCACAGAGTGCAGGTTGAGGCAGACGTGGGCGCGATCGGAGATGAAGACGCGCTTCGCGGCGCCCTCGAGGCCCTTGGTCTCCAAGGAAGCCAGCTCCTTGAAGAAGCTGGGCACGTGAACGACGGTGCCGGCGCCGATGAGGTTCACGCAGGAGGGGGAGACGAGACCGGAGGGGAGAATGTGGAAATCGTAGGTTTTGTTGCCGTGGACGATGGTGTGGCCGGCATCTAGATATATGGTCAGAGTGACTCATCGTAGGGGTACACCGGTTTGCGAGATGGCAAGGTGTAAGGAGGATGAGAGAGGAACGTACTGTGACCGCCAGCAGCACGGGCACACAGCGTCGCCTCCTGCGACAGCATATCGGTGATCTTGCCCTTGCCTTATCGTTCGCACCCAACCGTCAGTATCAGGTCATATCACATCACCGCGGAGATCAATCAATCCATCCATCCATGCCAAACCTACCTTCATCACCCCACTGACTACCCAGAACAATTGTGATACCCATGATGAATATAAGGTAGTAACAACAGCGACACAATCAATCCAATACTCGAATATCAAATCCGGTCAAATTCGGTTTCGCAATGGTCGGAGCGGAATCGGATGGCGGGGATGCTTCCGAAAGCTATGTAGGTCGACAAAGAACCGATCGAAAGGAACGGAGAAAGAAGTATGTCAAAAAAAGGGAAAAGGTCAAACCAATTCCAGTCAGTATAATACAAAAATAATGACAATCAAAGTCAAGAAATGTACGGAGCAGAAGCGAACAATTCGCGACCGTCAAAGATCCAAAAGCCGAAAACAGGAACGAAGGAGGGGAAGAGGGGGGGAATCTGGCCGAGAGATTATATACTAAGTTTTCTCTTGCCAAGGGTTCATTTCATTCCGTGACTCAAACCGATCGGCCGGTATTGCCCGTATTTTCTCCCCCTCCATGCGCGCTCTCCGATGCGGCATCCATGTATTGTCAGGGCGGTGACGGTGTAAATTACCGTCACATGGCGATGGTTTTGAATCGCCACATCGGGCAGGTGGCGGCCTCAGGCGGGTTTGTCTCGGCGTCGGACTTTGAGGGCTTGGGGCTCAGGGTTAGGGCCGGGGGGTTCACCATCTATCAAACACCATTATCATCCTTCTGTTTCTTGGTTTCTTGAAGATTGAAACACTCATATCGATTGTTAGGATATCTTAGTATATTACAATAAACGAGATAAATATGAATGAATCCACCCAACGCCGTCCATGCAATCCAAGCGGTCATGCAATCACACAAGCTTCCCCCCGTTCCGGATCCATTCCCGCATCTCTCCCAGCTGGAGGATACAGTCCCTATGCATCTCCCGAGCCACCTCCCAATGCTTCTGAACCTTTGCGTCCTCCTCGATCGCCCGGAGATAGGCACTGAACCCCCCTTTACCCGCGCCAGCGATCATCTCATCCGCGGTGTCATCCTCCACCGCTCCATCGCCATCACCTTCGGGGCCGGCCTCCTCGTCGCCGTCTGCACCGCTTACCCCGAGACGCGTTGAGTCTCCCACAGCACTGATCCAGTTCGGACTCATGCCCGTCTCAATGGCCTCTTGGCGGGCATTGAAGTGGCCCAGAATCCGCCGCTGGAATCGGTTCCAGTCGCGCATGTAAGCGTGCATCTCGGCCACGTAGCGGTCCCACGCGGCCCGCGGCAGGCCCTGCTGCTGCGGGTCCAGTCCGATGGGCACCTTGGCCGGCGGCTGCGGCCGTTTCGGCGGGTTCGGGCAGATGAGGTTTCGTGGGCGCACGTCGCGTGCCGTCGTCTTGGGCACCTTGGCGCGGGACTCAAAGGGGAGCGTGGCGAAGATGTCTTGTAGGTCGTCGATACCGCTGCCGGTTGTGTTGGTGAAGGGCACTGTGTTGCTGAGGTTGGTTAGGTTGAAGAGATGGTTGGGCTGCGCGCGGCTGGTGCTGTTGGTGCCCTTGGTGGCAGTGGGCGAGGGTTTCGGTACTGGGCCCTCCTTGGGAAGGCCATTCGGGACACTTGGGGGCTCCGGGGTAGTGGGCTTTGTGCTTCGAGCTGGGAGTTCGTCGTCAACATCCATGGCCTCGGTGTCGCCGTTTGCCGTGGGCGCTGGTGCTGATTCGGGTGCTGGTGTTGGTGCTGGTGCCTGCGGCTGGTCTACGGTCGCCTGGGCCTCCTCGTCCTCCGTTGCCACGCTAGCCTGTTGGGGCACAGGGCGTGCCTTGACGGGGGGCCGAGTGTGTTTGCGGGGGCTGCGTTGGCGCTGGCTGGCTGCGGGCGGTTGCGAAGAGCTGCCGCTCTCCGGCACATCCCAGGACATGTTCTTGAGCTTCTCGACCCAGTCTTCTGTGAAGAATTGACCAGAGGGGAATGAAGTCGGTGGCTGTTGGGAGGCTGTCTCAGGGCGCGGGGAGTTGTTGTTGGAAGCGCTGCTGGAATAGCCTCCCCGTCTGCTCGAAGGACGCCCACGGGTGTAGGTCGGGGTTTCGCCATTCTCTGACGATGTCCCCGTGAAGAATGAATATCCACCCCAGTGCGCAGCCGAAAATGGCCTGCGGAGATCGTCATGGCTGGTGCTCTTGAATGTTCCGTGGTGCGAAGTGTTGGTAGAGGCGTGTGTACTGCAGCAGTCAGTAAGAACCTTCCGGCATCCAAAGGAAAGTAAGTCACATACGGGTCAAAGGGATTGTTCGCCTTGGGAAGAGAGGTAGACGCGAACCTGTGACTGGGGGAAGCAGCACTATCGGAATCGTGACCTGTAGGAAAATTAGCATCTTGACATGCGTGGACACTACGCAGAAATAGAAAACGAAACGTACCACCCCGATAACTCCATTGATTCGGGACATGAAAGTTCCCAAACTTTTGATGCGACCGCATCCGACTCTTCGGCACAGCCTTAGGCTTCCGCGCCAGCATCTCATCAAGATCATCCTCATCATCATCATCATCATCATCCAAACCACTCGAGCTCGTCGACGAGTAATTCCGACTCCGCTCCGCCTTGAAATCCGGACTAGCGCTGCGATGCCGTCCCGAGCGCGAGGGCACCGGACTCGGTGGGGTGGTCCGCGGCTGGGATTTGGCGCTCTCAGGCGAATTCCGTACGCTGGCGGAGCGTCCCAGCCCCGCGCTGGAAAAGAACGCCCGCTCCCCTCCGGTGCCGGCGTACTTGCTGCCCGTGCGCTCGATGTCGGGCGTCCGCGATTGCTCCGTCCGGCCCTGGAACCCGGCGGCGGTGGCTGCTTTTCTCGCGGTCGGGGACGACGCAGCAGGCGCGAAGAACGGTTTGGAGGCTTGAGCGCGCTCTGCGCGCGGGACGTTCGAATAGGCGGAGGTATTGGGGGCCATGGGCTCGTCTCCGCCGGTGGCTGCCCGCGGGGCAAACCCAGACTTCTTCTTGGCGAACGACGCCGAGGCCCGTGGGGATTCCGTGCTGGCTGTTGGCTTGGTCGACGTCTTGAAATACTCGTAGGCGGACTTGGGGCGCGCCGACTGGCTGGAGTTGGCGCTGGGTCGGGGCACGCCGCCGGGATGCTGGCCGGCGCGGCCTGTGTGCGGATCAAATTGCGTCCACCCGGGCATTCCACTGCCCTTCATGTCCTGGAAACCCCGGTATGCATCGGCGCGCGTCTGTTGGTCATCGTGCCGCCTCTCCCACGGCTGCCTGGGGGCCGCTCGCGCGTAGCTTGCATAGCGCTGCGCACCGGTGGACGGGCCGCCCTGGAAGCTCTGCGGGCGCGAAGCGAAGTTCGGCTTGGGCGGGGTCGATTTCGCGGTAGGAGCAGCGGTAGAGGTCCGTCGCGGAGGCTGTTTCGTCTTGGGCGGACCGTAGAATTTCCCGTAGCCAGCGCGTAATCGGTCAGTATCGTATCGGAGTCGTTGCTGGGGGTCGCTGAGAATCTCGTTGGCGGCTTGGATGGACTGGAACTTGGAGATGAATTCCACCTCTTTGCCGGGATTTCTATCAGGGTGATATTTGAGGGCTACCTTGTTAGCCACCGGGTCCTAGTCTAACCCCACGGGACCATCCTACCTAGTTTTCTGAATTGCCTCTTGATATCCTCCGACTCCGCGCTGGGCGTGAGGCCCAAGTCCGCATAATAATCCCTTCGTACATCCGTCTTGACCATTGTGAACGGCGAATCTTATAGATTCCGAAAAGAATGTGTCCTGCTGAATCCGCACCAATTCGGGGTCGAGCTGCTCATGACCTTGTCGCCGATGGAACAAGTCGCAGATATCAACGGATTGAGGGAGAAAAAGGGAAGAAAGTGTCGTTCAGTGATCGAACTGACAGCGAAGGTTTCCACCGTCCAGGGGTGGAGGTGACGGAGCGACACGACACTCAGTGAAACACAGCTCGCTTTCGGAATTATAACCCAACCCCACGCTGTCAAAAAGCGGAGTGAACGATCTTCTCACCAGACAGCACCCAACAGCGCATGATAAGGGAGATCCAAGCAAGGGTTCGGGGGTAGAGCGCTCGGGGAGGGGAGGGATGGCGGGGAAGGAAGGAAATCGAAATCGAAATGCAGTCCACGAAAGAAGCGACTGAGAGAAGAAAGACTGCAAGAACAGGATCGACCGTAGCAGCGACTCGAGCAGGGATTAATCAAGAATCCAGTAGCTAGTCCGTGCCCGCTTCTAAACCGAGGGGGGTTCCAGGGTCAAAAAGAAGAAGATAAAAATAAAAATAAAGGGCCAGTTGGTCCAAGCGCGGTTCGTCAAAGAAGATCCTCAAAGAACTGAAACCTGAATCTTCTTGACCGTCCCTCTTATGTTCAACCCCAAAGAATTGCAGCGATAGAGAGTGAAACACACACTGCTTCTCTATCTGTCCATCTGTCAGTCGACGCAAGAAGAAATGCGCTGGCTAGCGTCAGAGAGACGAAGTGGAGGACGACTGATGGTTCGTTGGATTGTTTGATTGTTTTGTCGGGTTTGGTCTCCTTGGGAACCAACCTTTCTGCCTCAGTCAGTCTACGAACCCTGGATTTGTGCCCAATACGGTGGGTTTTGGTGCTGGTCCAGCCTCATTTTTGCCAGAGGTTGGTTAATCAATGGTTAGTGGTTCGGGTTGGAAATATTCTATACATAGAATTATTACAGTAAACATAAATTAAAATGAATGAAGATAAAGAAGGAAATCAGTCTAGAGAAATTGATGGAGTACATGGGCACGGTCAATATATATTTAGTATAGTGTGGTATTTGACAGGTGGATTCAAAATATCTAACAGCCAGAAAGTCGACTCCAAGAGAATCAAGCATAAAGAACAAAGAATCAAAAGAATTAAGTAGAAGAAAATTCATCATAAGTCATATAGTCCAGTCAATCAATCCTTGGGTATATCAGGCCCTCCCCCCTCCCCAAACAATTTCCCCTCAAAGAAAATAAGACAACGCATCAAACAAACCCATAAATTAAACCCACGGACTCTGGAAACAAGCAAGAAAGGCCAAGCCAAGGCTACTTACTCCTCCCCACTCGGCCCAGGTCCCGACCCCCCAAAGAAATACCCATCAAAGATATCATAGTTGGCATTCTCGCTCCAATCGTGTTGGAAATCGACCGCCATTCCGAATCCTAGATCGATCCCGACGCTGTGGCCCGCGCCATGCCCCAGAGACGGAATGATCCCTTGCATGTTACCCTCGCCGTGCTCGTCGGATCCAAACGGCACTGGGCCCTCGACTGCAGTGGGGTCGAAATCTAAGAAGTCGAGGCCGATTCCGGATGAGTTTCCTTGGTCGGTGGATGGTGGGAACGAGGCGGTGTGAGGGGTGGTGGTGTTGATGCTGTTTGGCGAGACGCTTTGGGGGGAGCCGCCGTAATAATATTGCTGCTGCTGCTGCTGCTGCTGCTGCGGTAGTTGTTGTTGCTGGTGTTGTTGCTGGTGTTGCTGCTGGTGTTGCATGGTTTGCGGAGAGGCGGGGTTCTCGTACGAGCCATAAAACTCCACCGGAGACGTAGACGTAGGATGCGATTGGGCCTGTTGGTCGGAAGAAAAAGGCGGGGAGGATTCAGGATAAGGCTGTACTTGCACGGATTTCCGCCTACCCGACTGGTCAGGAACGGCCCCGTTATTATCCCCAAACAGGTCGCCGAGATTCATGTCGAATCGCGGCATCGGACGAGCCTGGCGCATCTGGGTTTGCCGGCGGTTTTGACCAGGCCATGGCCGCTGGCGATGCTGCCGCGGGCGACCGGCGTATAGCGGAGCTGGGTTTTGGGGTGCCATCGCGGCGGCTTGAAATTGGCTCAGATCAACTTGGGTTCCAAACCCGGTTGTCGAGAGGCACATCTGGACTGTCGCTTTGCTCATTCGTTCGAAGGCGTCTCGGCATGCTTCGGCTGGTGGACACTTGTGCATTAAATCGCCGAGGACGGAGGTGGCGGCGAGGACCGTGAAGTCAACTTCGTCGAGAGTCTTTGGCTAGTTAGACGACTCCCCAAGTAGTGCGACGAAATAGAGTCAAAAAGAAAAATGGAAAGAAAAAGGGCGAGTGAAAACGTACCAAGCGACTTCGAACCAAGGGAGAGTGCCAGAGGGCATACAAGAAAGAGATCCCAGCCATGAAGATATGGTGCGTAGCCAGATATGTGTAGTTGACTAGACGCACGCGGTGCATCTGGCGATATATCCGGATAACCTTTTGACCCGCCTCCGCAACCTTATAGTATATATCGTCTTCATCATCAGCCTCATCGACATTCGAGAACGACGGGCTGGAGACGTCCTCAGCAGGAGTCACCTCATCAGCGAGCTCCGCTGGCGCCGTCAAACTCTGCTGATACAGCATGATGACCGCCTGCCAGTAGTTCAACTCGAGGAATTCCACAGAGAACTGCACCCCCGTATCGCGACGGGTGGGCGCAGACTGCTTCCATTCCGCCAGTCGACGGTGGACATCCTTGCGCCAGGACCGGAACGACTCGAACCCGTGCAGGAAGGGCGACGTCAGATCGGAGCGCATGACTCTCCGGGCCGCGTAGGGCACTCGCTGTCGCGCAAATCGCGCCTGCTGATGCTGGAGCACGTCGTGGATTTCAGACTGCAGCACCCGCAGCTTGAAGTAGTGGAACGAGGCGTACTTGTAGCTCGGTGTGCCCTCGGGCGGTTCCGTGATGCCGGTCTTGGTGATGTACGTGTCCTCGACCAATGAGGGGAACTCCGTACTGATAGCCTGGTCACTGATGCCAAACGGACGACCGACGCAGCAGCTGACAAGACGGTCGAAGCTGTAGACGCACCACCAGAGCCGCCGACGGAGGTCGCGGACCCATTCGCGCCGGCCGCGCTCGCGCTCACCGATCCGGGCTTTAGCCTCATCTTCGGGCTTGCCGGGTCCACGGCCAAAGCCGTCATCTCCAAGCGAGTCGATACCCGCGCCGTCCTCGTAATGCAGGCCAAGGTCCACGGCCAAACGCATGGCCACACCAACGATATACCACAGACCCGGCGCAACAGGCCGCAGAAGAGCGAAATTAGCGAGAAGGAGGACCGCTTGCAGCTCCTCCAACGCGCCGAACCCATCGCCACCGGGAGAGATGGCACCCAGGAAGGATTCGAGATGGATGACAGCTGATGCGTGATATTCCTCCGGTTGGTACTGATGGCTGGAGAATCGAGGTTTCTTGGTCGTAGAGGCCGAGGGCGATTGGTCACGGTCCGCGGTCTTCTCATCACCGGCCGGTTTATCATCAAAGATAATCCCCGCGCCAATAGCGAAGACAATGTTCAAGATATAGAGACTGCGCGGAGAGCGGTTCTTCTCATCGGCCGCGAAAGTGCGATCCATCATCTCAACGAATTCGTTCCGGTGAAGGATAGGCATCTGGGGATTCGCGTGTTCGAAGTACAGGCCCGACAGCTTATCGGCCAGCTCGCGGTCCGGGAAACCGGCGCACTTCATCATCGGTCTCGTCTGGAGACCGAAGAAAGAGTCCCGCGTGGTGCTGCCCCCCGTGCCCGTCGCGCTGTGCGGCAGACGCTCACTGGGACGCGCGGGACCGCGTTCGGCCGGGTTCCCGGAGACGGTGCTCTTGACAGCGGCGAAGACGACACGGGCAAAGGAGATACCCGACGTTGAGCCCAGATACCGGGGATCCGACGTGCCCTGCACCGATACCGTCCCAATGTTCGACACGAGGTTGTTGATGCGCCAAGAATCATCTTTGTCGGGATTGCAGCTGCTCTCCGAGACCTCCACGCGCTCGCTCTCAGGCTTCGCAGCGACCTGGTCGTCTGTCTCCCTCTTGATACGGGGGACCTTGCCTTCAGTCCCGTCTGGCACAGGCGAGTCGGTAACAACGGACGCATCCGTCTGCTGGACAGGGTTGTAACCCGTCTCGGCCTTGACAGCCCCTTCCTCATCAAACGGCACCGCTTCCTTAAACGTGACATGATTTTCCGTCAACAGACTCTCCAGGTATGCCACACGGGCCTCGAGAAAATAGACATAGCTGCGGGGAATCTCTCGCTTCGTGATAGGGTCATAACCGACGCAGCGGACGCCGGCTTTTTCGCAAGACTGGCACCGCGGGAGCCGCTGATCGCAGCGATTTTTGCGCAGCCGGCACCGATTGCAGGCGGAGACATTGCGGAAAGACGAGGAGTTGGAGGATGCGGAGACGGAAGGGGGGGGTAGAGCGGCGAGGCCGTCGCGACGCGGGGGCGCGAGCTGCTGCTGGGGCGGTGGCGGCGGCGGGGACGGTTCGATATCAGCGGAGGGGTGCGGTCGCTTCCTCCCCAGGGAGGTCGGGGAGACCGGAGAAGCAGGATTCAGCATGATAGGAGCGGGAAGGTAAACGAGTGAGCATGTCTTTGTGAGGGATCAAGCAGTGATGTGAGGAGAACAGATTGCGACGAGATGGATCAGCGATCATGTTAAGCCATGCGCCGAATGACTCTTCTCTTTGCCTCTACTCCTCCCGCTTGATATCGCAACGAAAGCGCGCCTGAAAGTTGTGCGACAGCGCAAAGAAAAAACTCGACAGTCTGTATCCCGCAACGTAGGCGTTTCGGTCCCCGAGCGGGAAAAGGTCAAGGCTTCGTCTATCGTGGTATGGGCAAGACACAGGTCGCAACGCAGCCCATGACGAAGAGGGACACCCAATCTGTTCCCTCCACAGCAAGATCGCTCCAACGAGAAGCACTTCAAACAGTATCCTACAACAATCTTCCAAACAGGATCAATTGCGTTAATACAACCACAAACCCCATCAAAAGTCCAGGGTGGGGGAGTTCAGTGAAAACGAACAAGAAGAGCGATGGAGATTGCGGTGCCTAGGCCACTGTTAGTGTGGGGCTAGTGTGCCACTTCCTGGTCAACGGCGCCAACGTGCCGGAATCGGTATACTCCCTACAGCAAGGTAGGTAGGGTAGTCTATCAAGGCGAGCATGCGAACCACTCTCCCGCAACGGAATCGACATCATAGGAGGGGAAATGCTCGCCGTGGAGAAGCGCGACTGGAAAAATTGGAGATGGAGATGGATTGGTTACTCAAGCATTAGTCACCCGATCATCATTGCTTCTGGTCACGTGATAGTATACCGCTGATTGGTTAGTGATAAGCCTCGGCAGTTCCTGCTCTACTGTAAACCTCAGGCTCCCCAGACCGGGCGAGATGGGGATATCTGGTGCTGGAGGTGGAGAACCCTGGAATGACTTCGTATGCGATATCCATGACTCTCTGAAATAAATATTACTCATACCTCACGGCCGTCAACCCGAACAACTGGTGTTCGCCCCCCGTCCTGCTAGATGACGTTCCCCGAGCCAGCCTGCATATCGACAACCACTGTTCGTGGAATGAGGGGCAATGCAGCCAGCCAGCCATGATCCCTGTCTCTTTCCTCGCAAAGAGGGGCATTCATGACATCTGGCAAGCAATGGTGGTTTGAATTCGATGGCTACATTTTTGTTACGTATCAATGGCATGGGGATGCAATTGGGTACTCAAAGCAACATGAAGCACCGGAGAATGATGTCAGTGAATCACAATAATAACAGAGACTAGGGTGAACCCCGAGCCCCGTCGCAAATGAATTGTGCCCTCATAAGAGTTGGATATAATGGTAATGACAAAAAGCCTCCCTGATGCATAAAGTGATGCGTAAACACAATACCCCCGAGCAATCCCAGAACAAACGAACGAAACAACAAAAACGTGACCCTGCCGACATGCTGCGTTTTTTGGGGGGGATGCATCCAATCTATCAAACTGCGCCAGTACCAAATCTTGAATCATGATCTAAACGGGAAAAAAAGGGAAAAGGGAAAGGAAACATAAAACGGACGGAATCCGGGAAAGAAAAAGAATACGACAAGAAACGGGAGGGAAAATGGGAAGAAACAAGCAAGGGAAACGAAGGCAAGTAGGCTGGATGAAGAGAAAGACGTGGCAGAAAAAAAAAGGCTATGCAAAGAACTGAGAATGCGATCGAAAACAAAAGTACGAGGGGAAAGAATAGACAGAATCCACACCAGACAAAAGAGAGATGAGAGATTGGGGGAGGGGAGATGGGAAGAAGGCAAAGAGGGGAAGTGAGGAAAATTAGTAGACCCTCGAAAATCAGACATCTTCAGCCTTTGGGGTGACCGTGGTCAGAGACACATTGGGAATTTCCGAGTCGTCGACGCTAGTCCGCGTGGAAGAGAGCAATCGCCGCACTTCCTCGGGAGTGGCCTCTTCTTTGCCGGCCGTGTAGGCACCCCGCAGAGGGACTTTGCTGACGTGCAAGTCGCCGGTCTCGGGTTTTTTCTCGGCGTCTTCCTTGGGCTGCGTCTCCTCCATCCAGAAGCTTTCGATCACACCGACGACGCAGACGAGGCCGCAAGCCCACCAGGCCAGCACCGAATACCCACTCTCCAGACCCTTGGAGTGGAGGAGACCGGTGACGGTTGGGCCAAGGGCACGGCTCAGGCTGGCCGTCGAGGCGGCGGCGCCGTTGATGGATCCCAGTACTTTGGACGACGGGGCCGCGTTGGCGAGAAGGATAGCCGTGGCGGGAAAGGCGATGACATGGAGGGTGATCTTGGAGATCAGGGCGACGTACACCGCGGCGGGTTGCAGGACTTCGGGCAGCAGAATCAGGTAGGGGACCAGCAGGTACAGCGGCGGCCAGACCATGAGGACGAAGCGGAAGGTGCGTAGAGTGCCAAAGTGTCGCACGACGAAGGGGAATAGCCAGAGTTGAGCGATCATCGAGTAGACACCTTGTACCGCGAGCATGAATCCGATGGTTTTGGTGGCAAGGCCGAGACCACCCGTGAACCGGAAGGGCAGGGCGGTGTCCTCAGTCGACTTGGGGGTGCTCAAGAAGACGGGCATTAACTGATCGAACGAGACGCTGTGGCTGTGGATGAGGTTAGTATCGGGGTGGTTGGAAATTGTACAGCGGTCAGCCCGCTGACGGGGAAAGCGCGCCCACTTACTATGCGAGAATGCCGTAGGCGATAATGTTGAAGATCACCTGCCGCGTAAAAGCCTTGGGCGTCGCACATTGCTGGTCCTTCTTCTGCCCTTCAATGTCGTCATCGCCGGAGAAAGTGTCCACCTCTTTGGTTGGGCCCAAGCGGGGGGAAGACTCGGTGCTCCTGTATGCGGGGGGCGGAACCTCCTCAACGTCGTAGGGTTCCTCGTAGAAAGCGACGCCGTTTGGCGCCGCTTTGGCGTCGGTGACCTCGGCCACCTGGGCACGAGAGGCGCCGAATTTTCCGACCAGCCAATGACCGATTTCCAAGCCAGGGTCGCGGCGATGTTTCTTCTCCGGATGGGTTTCCTCGAGGAAGAGGAAACCAACCACGATGCCTAGCACCAGGACGACAACGCAGACGAGGTTGGGCAGCAGGAAGGGGAAGCTGTCGAAGATAGTGCCGCGCTGGAAGAGCCAGGGATAGCTGTCGCAGGGTTTTGCCAACGCACCGCCCATCGCCGGGCCAACGATAGAGCCCAAGCACCAGACAAATGGCATAATCGAATAGGCCCGGGGTTGGTGCTCCTTGACGGTCACGATCTCCGCCACCGTTGTCTGCAGGACGCCAATGTTCCCATTCAGGAGACCTCCGAGGGCTCGGGCAATCATGGCGACTGGCAGGTTGGGAGCAAACCCGAAGACAATCATGCTGATGGCGGTTCCAATCAGCCCCATGACCAGGACAGGCTTCCTGCCAATCTTGTCGCTCATCCGGCCCCAGAACATGCTGGCAGAGAATTCGGCAAACGTGAAGGACGAGGTGATCATTCCAGCGTAGAGGGCAATCTTACGGTCGTTGTCCGTCACGTGGAAGGATTCGACCATGTGATAAACATAGGGGAAAATAGACATGAATGCGATTGGCTCGCAGATTCGGCATAGTGCTGATACAGTTGTCAGTTTGTTTTTCTTTTTCCATTGCTCCTTTGAAGATCCCCGGTTTAATATGCGCAATAGTCCAACGTCGGGGAAGATCGAAAAGAATAAACTAAATCAAAGCAAATAACAGGGGGAAAAAATACAGAATAAGGAAGGATTCTGCGGCAAACAAGTAACAAATACATATGACAAACAAATCCATAATTGCCATGCCAGTGCACAAGTGAAGGTCTAGGCGCAAAAGCAGGTAGCAAAAGACTGTACGTACCGAGAACGAAAAGTTGGCGTAGAGGGAAAGCGGGCCAATCAGCTTGTCCATCACTATGCCGGCGGCCTTGTAAACATGACGGACCCTTAAACATCTTGTCGGAGTCTGTGAGTGAATGGATTTGGTTGGAGATACTGTTGAGGTCCGAGCAGGACACCCTCGTCGAAATTGAAGCCCGTCGATAGGGAATATCGAAAAGGAAAGAAAACGAGATATATAAAAAAAAGGAATGAAAGCAAGTATTGTTCCTGAGAAAGATACCAGGTCGGTTTCACGGAATTGCAAGGAATGTGTCTTTCGCGCCAAATTCTCCGTTGTAACAAGAAGGGAGGGAATGCAATGATGATGATAATATCATGCACTGAAGAAAGGAGCACCTCTTGTTAAAGGGGTTTGGGCATTTCTTGCCCCCTGTCGAACAGTTGATCTCGGGTACTTCCTTCCTTTTCTACTGCCTTTCTTTCTTTTTTTCTTTTGTCGCTTCCCTTCTCCTTTGGATGTTAACCTTGGTAGTGGTGATGCTGTGCCGACTGCAAGGGAATCAAATCATGCAAATCTTAATTGGGGATAGATACCCGCAGGAGGTAGATCTAGGGAATTGCGATTGGGCGGTGACGCGATCTGAGTTGCAGGTGGACGGGATTGGATAGTCGACAGAGATAGGGATAGAAGTATACTAGGTAGCGCTGTGAGGTGATGTCGGAAGGGAAGGTCAGGTTGGTAGAAGTATAGATTGGGAAGAGGTAGCAGATAAGTAAGGTGAGAGGTAGGAGGTATAGAAGAGCTTCAATGGAGGAGACTAAATGGACAGGAAGGATATGGACCGGAATATAAGTAGGAAGCTTAAGTGTCGTTAGAAAAATAAAACCACAATAAAAAAAATAATAAATTCAAAAGATCAAAAAAGAAAAAAGGAAGGGAAGGGAAAAAAGAGATAAATAAAAAAGTAGAGATTCAAAAAATCATAAAAATAAAAATAATAACCTAGAGAAGGATTTGACCGGGAAGGGGAATTAAATGAAGTATTTCAAGTGGATAAGCTACTAGATATGTGATCAGGCGAAAGACTAAAACGTCAAACGGTTCAACATCACAATGGAACCCATTTCGGTTACAGCTGTACAGAACGAGAGACAGAGAGAGCAAGAGAGAGAGAGACAGAAGACGGTGGGATGCAATGTCAACAGCAAACAGTCGAGGAATAACAGGCCCCACTCTTGCGATCTCTGTTTTATTCATTTATTTGATTTATTTATTTTTCGGTTTTATAATTTCTGATTTCTTTTATTTGTTTTTTTTTTTTTGTTTATTTGAATTATGATTTAATTATTATTTAGCGTTAGTGGGTGATTTTATTATTCTGATCATTTCCATGCTAAACTCCCAGTATGATGCTTCCAGCAGACAGATAGACATACAGGAAGACACTAAGATGAGAGAGATGGGTCTGCGCCATCCGACTGGGCCACTACTTAGTGCTCCATACCTGGACATGGATGGCCAGACGGCAGGGGTCGGGAGATTGAAAGAGACAAGAGACTGATCATGAACCCTTCAAAAATCGAGATTAGAGATGGAAGGGGGAGAAGATAGAGAACGAAGAGAGAAAAAAATCAAATAAAAATAGGGGGGGGGGATAAAAAAAAGTCAATGAAGTTCGGGGAATGAAAAAAATAACAGTCATGAACAGAGGTAACAATGATGAGATCATAAGAGGGAAAACAATAAATCGTAAACTAATAAATCCAGAGAGAGAGAAAGGGACCTGAAAGGGGGTGGAGCCAAACGGCAGAGAGAGAGAATCCGGTCAGGTCAGGTCAATCCATACATCATTTTAGGTACTCAAAACTAAAACTTCAGGTTGCTCTTAGTTCGTTAGGTACGACACAGATCGGAAGTGCCTCGTACCGTACGGAATACTGTACCAACATTGAATTCCATACTAACCACCGGCAATCAATAATCAATCAATGAATCAATCCAGCGCCAGCTGGCCGGAAAATCTGCCCTAATTATATTTCCGTTTTCATCCCCCATCTGGCTCTCCGATGATTTCCCCAAGCTAATGGGCCGTCACATCATATCTTGATGGGAGAAATGGGGAGATCAGATTTCGATCACATCCGAGTGGGATTAATCCATGCCTATGTCGACTGGTTGGTTTTTGATTAAGATATTATTGATCATTTTGCTTCCATTTTTACCCAGACAACGACAACGAAGGAAGAAAATAGGACAGATTAATCCATTCAATCAGCATCATCGTCATGATCGAAAAACCACCATCATCATAAGGACCAAAGGGTGAGTAAATTATAATAATAAAATAATCATAATAAATAGAGCCGCCCACAGATTAGCCGGTAAGTTTAGTCGACCCATCGACTTGAGTCCTGGCTCCGGGGAACCGTGGAAATGTTGCCAATCTACTTCCTCTGTAGAAGCGCGCTAAATCTGGCCCATAAGGCAAGGATGATCGGCTTTCCAGAAGTCTGGTTTAGTGTGACTTAGTGAGATGATAGATCTAACGCACCCCTCCACTTCTCTCTCTGTCGCTTTCTCCTTGGGTGTCCCGCCCAAGTCGAAGTTGGTGGACAAATAGCATGACACGATGAAATCAAAAGAAAAATATCAAATAGATAAATAAAATCATAGTGAATAGTATAATAAATTTTGAAGAGAAACATCAACCTCTCTCGTTGAAGGGCTCTGTACCTTTCCGCCGGTCAACACCTTCGGTTTCTGGAAAACCAGCCGGTTTCCACATCCAACCGGTGGATAGTCCCACGGTAGAAGCTAACAAATGAAAGCCAGAAAAGTGGAAAGGAAGGGGAAATCGAAAATCAATCCAAAATATTCTGGGTGGGGGAGGGAAAAAAGGGATGGATCACCTTGCTGAACTCACCGCGATGTGTCATTTATCTCGGGAGCTCGGGTGGTCGACCAGGACGGGTTGCACAGGCTAGGGAGGAAGAACAACGGCCGACATCCGTTGATTGTCGACAGGTAGAATTAAGGAATTTACCGGTGATTCTGACAGTTCAGTATCTGTATTGAAAATAAAACAAGACAAACCAAGCAAAACCAACATGACTAAACATTGATATAACTAA
Organism: Aspergillus taichungensis; assembly: GCA_002850765.1. NCBI lineage: Eukaryota > Fungi > Ascomycota > Eurotiomycetes > Eurotiales > Aspergillaceae > Aspergillus > Aspergillus taichungensis. The sequence goes on along the minus strand of KZ559567.1, from coordinate 6,769 downwards.
CTAATCAAGATAACCAGATGAGAAACATCATGATTAGAGTAATAAGATATAGAGACAACTAGAAGAAAAAGGTAACAGCAAAGAATCGGACATTAGGCATGCATCGTTTAGGGTACTGATAATATGCGGTGTATCCCAATCCCCCAGCATCCAACCACTCACAGCCGGAAGAGGTGAACTTCCCGTCGGGAAGTCGGGCTCAGAGAGGCCTGAATGAGGAGAACGAGAGAGTGATGATAATCCGATGTGAAGGAGAGGGAGGGGGAGAGTGGAACTCACTCCAAGGAGGGGCTACGACAGGACAGTACAAGGAACAAGGGGAAACCCGAAGAAACGGAGAAGCAGTCTCGTAATGGATCGTAAGAAAGAAAGGGAAAACATAAAAAGAAAATAACCAACAAAAGGTAAACTCTCCATTGTTTGCAAATCATTGTGGACCCGATCATCCATCACAACTGCAAATAAGATATGAAGGTGAGCAAGCAGTCGAGCTTCAGCCCTTACGGTGAGGGAGGCGCTATTCCTCTCGTTGCTTGAGTTTTAAGTGGGCCGGAAAAAACGGGGGAGAAGTCGATTGACAATTAGTGCGAACATGACTCTGAGATACATAGTAGACAGTTATGGAGAACGAAAGGAAGCCATTCATTCTTCCTTCTTTGTAGGAAGTTCGGGTTCTTAGCCCGACCGATAGATTCGATAGATACAGTATCGACGAGATTTCATGAAGATCTTCTGATCCGAAAGAAAACAAACATCAACTCCCTTCTAGGAAATAGGACAAAAATACAGTAGGAATAAAACTGTACCTGGCAAAATACCGGAAAAAGGCCACCACACCAACCATCTTGAAGTGTGGCGGACTCTAATCATGAAGAATGAAAGTGTCAAGCTTCTGGGGACTCCTGAGAGGAAATGCCAATGTATGGAGTACAGTACATACTCTGTACAATACACTGATCAATACAGTGATATGATAGTGATTGGCAGTACATTTAAACTCTATCCCATCTCTTACCATTTTTTATCCTTTTTTTGGTGCTATAATACCCCACCAGTCAGGATAACGACAATAACATACCTAACTCCCGATGAAACCTAAGACAGTCAGACAGTCGGATTGATGGATGGATACCTAAAGACCAGCTACTGTTTGACGTCATCCGACAAGTACACCTAAAGTATCGGATAACCCTCCACAACCAAGTGACTAGCGTGTCGCGTCTAGCAATAGGTCAAAAACAAACCCTAACTCCTGAAATCCCGCCCGATCCCCCCCAGGTCGAGTCGGAAATAGGATACCTACTAGTTCGGGACGTCGAACCATGGATACATGTGTTCTGGTACAGGCACACATAGTTTGGTTAGGAATGTATGGTACGGCGGATCCTCCGCACTTTTCCCAGCAACTGAAATTCCGCGCTAAATGGAACGACAGCTGATGGATTGTCGTTGGGCCCATCATTCCGAAAAGTCGGTAAAAGGCCGGTCAGTTGTTAAGTGTATGAGCGGGGGATGGGGAGGACCAGAATTACTATGATTGGGTCATCGGGATACCTTATTGAAGCCCAGCATATCTAAAGCTTTGACTAGTATGTTTTTGACATATTTATCCGCTTTTAGATAATACAATCGTAGCATTATTGTTGTAGGTATTCTTAGCCATGGCTGTTAAAGGGACTGACGTAAGGTACGGTAGGTACGGAACACAGTACGGTACCAAGTTGAAACCGCCCGCGTTTGGCTAGATTACCGGATTAGGAAAACAATATGATCGCGTGGTGGGTCAGGATATAGTGCCTGACCTAGTGCAGCTCTGATCAAGAGCCACGCGAGCTAATTAAGGGTCAGAAGGAGAGAGAAGAGTCAAAGAAGCCTGATCGAAGGACCCTCCCCAGGGCCCCAGCTGCAAGTGATAGTTTGACCCTCACGATTGATGCTCTATAATTCCGGGATGGGGGGCCAGTCGGTCAACTAACCAAACATCTTGCAAGAAAATCAGCCCCAAGTCAATAAAAATGAGGGTGGGGTGGAGGAAGGAACAAAAAAATAGAAAGCAGAACAAAGAAACGAGGGGGGTAATAATAATCACGAGAATACACCGAGAAAACGAAGAAACGATGAAACCATTAAAGGAAACAAAAGAAAATAACACAAATACTACCAGCAACGTCATCGCATTTTGACAGCAACGCTTTCTACTAGGTATTGAATAACTTCTCCCAAACATCTGAATTTCTAGAACTCTGCGACCCCAGATGTGCTGACCTGGCAAATCCATTCTTGCCCTGCGCCGTACAGCAAGATAGAGGAGGGGAAATTCATGCCGCCCACGCGGGGAAATGCAGCCTAATCCAGGTCATCGCGAGGGAAATTATTGAAACAGATTATATTACTTCCAAGATCGAGATAAACTGGTAGATCCCGATGACGAGGGCGACAAGAAAAATAGAATAGTATAAGAAAATCAAAGATAAGGCAAGCAAACACGACATCTTCCTGCAACTTAACCACTAGCTCCGTTCGATTTCCAGACCAATACTAGCGCTTCCTTAAGAGCCCGATGCGTCAGGTAGAAGTAAACACTACTGCTGATTCTGGTGCTGTTACTACGACGGTTACAAACAAAAACACCGAGTTGGGGATCAGGGTGACGTGCGGCCGATACTTCCCCTCTATGCATGAAATGCATGACTATGTGACCGCAACTTGGTTGCTTAATCACCATGAAGAGAAAGAAAGGAAGATAACCAAGAAAAAAAAAAAAGAAGAAGAAGAAGAACAAAAAAATCAAAAGAACAAAGAAACAAGAAAAAAGAAAGAAAAAAGAAACTGCCACGAGAATGGCTCGTTCTGTAAATATTCCCCCCCGAGGTAATCCCGAACGGAAGATATTGAGCATGGTCACTCACTAGTTCAACAAACAAAAGCGTGTCCATCACGATATCCATTCGGACAGTTCGGAGATCGAAGAGCGGGGGATAGACAAAAACGCATTATTAATGACAATACTAACTTTGGTAATCAAGACTGGAAAACCTAGTAAGGGAGAAAAAAAGCAATGCCTGACGAGATACGATCATGTGTATGAGGAACTCGTGCCTCCACGGAGTTAACGGGCTACGGGCGGATCATGTGAGCAATGTGCTGCGACTGTCAACTCCAGCTGGCATAGCATGGCATGGCATAAGCATGGTGGTCGCCGCATCCTGTCGGGATTTATTGGCCGGTCGGGAAGATGGTGAGACAGCTAAAGCCGACTACGAGCTGGCAGTAGCTCACTCGGATTAGGTAGGTCAGATAGGCTATCAGCATCGGTGAGCTGGGAGGATCATTGAGGGGGTAGACTTCTCCGCTTCAGGACAAGAGGGGGGACCCTGCAGGTGCGATGGTAGTGGTGCGCAGTCCAGTCGGGAAGTAAGCAATGAGACACGACAACCCTCATCATCAGGATCAGGATCAAGGTCAGGATCATCATCTCAACCGTAGGATTGGCAGGACCGGTGGTAAGCGGTGAGCAACAGGCATCAGGAGGGGAAGACCGGAGGTGGGAAAGAACAGAGAGCAAGAGAGAAGAGGGGCTTGCATTGCAGCTTCTTTTTCCCCCACCGAGCTTGGGTACAGATGACATACATCCAACAATTGGCATTTGGTGACAAGATCCTGGACGAGTTGTTTACTGTTGGCTGCAGTGCCCTGTGCGTGTGTTTCCAATATGTCATTTTCCTTATTGACTTTATGGTTATGAAAGCTGTCCAGGCGGTTAGCTTGGGCAGAAACCGAATTCGCAGGTCGGTTTCTGACTTAATGCCTGGAGAATTTTCTTTCAGACGCAGTTAGCCCTTGAATCATGCGGGCACCTCGGCAGTGGACCTTGAAAGGGCCCTGGTTCAACTTGCAGCGACCGAACCCAAAACATACGGTGAGCATGACAACATGCCTAATCTGATACACAGCCACCATGGCGGTCTCTCGGAGCTTGGGAGGACAACAACTCTTTCTCGATGGTCACTGATTGATGACTTTCTCATGCACGGCAGATGGGGGTCTTTCTCTTGATTGCTGTGTACAGGAATTAGCGGCTTGACTTGGCCACGATCGCACGGCGGGGCAAGGTCACCATGGCCCCGCAGTTCAGTACATCCATCGCGTTTGATAGGTAGGCTGACTCCTTAGCTGCTATCGAGTCGGTGAACCCGCCGTCTCGCCGTCTCGCTGTGTCTCCGTCTCAGCCTACTAGTATACTGATCAGGCCATACTACGTAGGGTATATTGTCCGACAACTTCGTTTCGTCTTTTTAAGTTTCATCCAATGAGTGAATGCATTGGGACTATTTGTCCTGTTGGGCTGACATCTACCTGCATTCCCTTCTCCCTTCCTGTTAGTAGGTATATGTGTACGAAGTATGTGCTGCTTCTTGTTGATCGCCGATTTGCGGGACTGACATGGCTGCAGTGGACGCCATGCGTGTATGCCAGGAATCCCGTTGCAATGAGGGGCAAGTTCATTTAATGATCCCATCATGACGAGATCAATGACTCCATTGACAAGTGGGGTGATTTACTGGTCCTCCTTGATTATTTCCCCTCCTCTCCCTCCCTCTCTCTCCCCCCCCTCAACCCCACCACCATCACCCGCCCCCTTTTGTCACCCTCGGTTCAAACAGTCACGATGTAGTAGATGGTACACATCTCCACCTACTATGAGCTAAGATTAAGACTAGGCGCTGGGTTTTATTACTTCTCGCATGTTCTCAACATCCAGAAGCAAGCCACGACGCCGTCGATGGGACTTCTGTCGGTTTGCGGAAGTGGATCGGTTTCAAGCGCAACTCCTGTGCCAGACTGTCGGGTCCGTTGTTGGGAAGTTTGCTTCAGGGTCATGGGTCTGACTCCTAACAGCATTTGCATCGGGCATTGAAGCGGTGTCGCTTGTCGGAATGAAGTGAAAGACTTTTTTTTCCAATTTATTTCATTTTTTGTGTTTATTTATTTTTATTTTTACTTTTATTTCTGAGTTTTTGCCCTCCCCTGTTACTACGGAGTTCTCCGTACATCCGCCCCAACTTTCTATCTCCCAGTGGGACTTGACTGATGGGTCCATTGATCAACAAGGATGGGCGGATGGTTAAGCCGGCGACGTGTCACGTGGCATAGCGCTCCTCCCCCACGGGCGGTGGCAGAAGGTCCCGTATCGAATCCTTCTAGAAGGAAAAGGAGGTTATCCACTGCATCATCCCATCCACATCCACATCAGATGGGCGTTTCCAAGAACAGCTGATGCTAGCGCGGATGTGGCGGGTCAGGAGTGGTCCCGACCCGTTTCTCGAGATTCTCGTTTCCACTTCCTTGGTCTGGGATCTGGTGTCTGATTCATTTCATTTCCTTGGTTATTTTAGCCCTCTTGCCTCTTCCGTGGGGTATTATTGATTGACCACTGTGTGTCATTGATTGGGATGGATACCGGTTCCACCACAAGCAACACCATCCGATAGGTATAATATTATCAAGTTGGAGTTGAGTTGGAGTAGGAGGATACAGAGGTAGAAAGACACGCATCGCTGAGTTCATACAGATGAAGGACTACGCCAGGATCATAATAGTCTCTTTCCTTTCTCGTCACTCATGGCGAATTAATCAACTCAGCTGAGGCACTCATCGAGTCATGACCCCATATAATGCGACAACCACGCAGTATCGAGTAGATAGGTAGATCCTTCGATAGGCACCAAGTCATACCTCCGTAGTACTCGGAGTAGGCACGGCAGGCCACTCATCCACAAAGACAGCCAGCCACTAATCACAGTGAACAGCCATTAATGCTAACTCAAGAGGCAGGTACGAAACCCACGGCTCTGTACCTGGGACCGGATTCGCATCCCCGACCAAATCACGTCTGTCCAACCGGCCCCACCTGAGTGTGATATGAAACAGCTCTCTCAGCTCTTTGGAACGCCATTCGCCAGAGGACAAGGGCGATGATGGCCGCTGGAGGTGTGGGGTGGGGGGGGGTTGAGGGGGTGTGTCGGACATGCTACGACTCCGGGGAAAGCAACTTCGCTTCGGGACCCCAAAGGTACACTCACCCGTGGTACTTGTGACGGGTAAAGTACCTTGATGGTGGGTTCGCCTCTTTCCCAAGAACCGAATGGAATGGAAAGAAAAATTAAATAGTACGGAGAGGAGGCGATAATTGTGGGTACGTCGAGGACGGTAGTGTGGTAGTTGTACCATGGATGGTCTAGTTATGGACGGGACTTGTTATCCGTCGCCGCGGCATCGGATTATGCATTCCGATGGGGCAACTTCAAAGGGGAAAAGGGACGAAAAAGTCAAGCGAATGGATGGAGGGGAATTCCATATTCTATATTTCCGGTTTTTGGAAAAAGTCAATTGTTTCATTGGTTTTTTAAGACATTTATATTTCTATCTATCATCATTATTATTGAGTTCTCCATTTATTAGCTGGATAAGGAAGAATGAATGGAATGAACCGTTCCCCTGTTCCCTGCAAACATGTTGATTGATTGATTGATCTTCCAAGACATACATACACACATGCATACGTACGTACGTACATACAGACACACACATACATACAGACATACATACATCGGTACATGTTCCGTATTCCGTACGTTATGTACATCTGAATCAAGGGTGTTTTGGTACTTAGTTTAATCATCGTCATCTTTATCCTACGTCGATCCTATTTTTTTATTAATCGATTTTTTTTTTTCTTTGTCCCTTGCTTTCGCTCTTTCTTTTTTTT
>KZ559566.1:0-133310 GCA_002850765.1 Aspergillus taichungensis | reverse complement strand
GATCGTCAAATTACTATCCAAACATCGCCATGCAAGCAGGTCGAATGGGATACGGTGTATACAGTGTCTGTGGTACTCCAGCGTAAGCAGGGATCCAGATACGATCTCCTTTCCATTGGTATAGCAAATGAGCATCATAGATTGCCCCCTCCTACCTCATGATACAGAGCCATGGGGATGGTGGTCAGGCCTGGTTAGGGTTAGCCGTGGTTAATTTACTAGAAATCACAACATGTTTCACATCGTCAAACATGACAATTCGACTCTGAGTCAAAGTCTTCTCACCGACGGTCGTCAATGACCTCAATCGGACGTCACACTGTTTGAGCTTGGACTGGCCTTCAGGAGGCCAAATAAGTCGACCACCGCATCGGGAAGTAGAGACAAATCAAGTGGACCGATGCGTTCCTCGTATGGGCATCTCGATCTTCATCTACCTGTTCGCTTCCACCATTCTCTGTCTCATGTCTATCACCGAGCTGATCCGGCAACCACCACCAGGTTAACGTGTGAGATCCTCCCCAATGGAACAAATGAGGGGTGTGGATCAACCCACCATCAAAGCAGGGATATCCTGGTCATCGGTACAAGGAAAGACACCCAACGTTCTCGAAGTAAATGGAACAGCGCCTCCTCCCCCCTTGTCGTCGTCCACGGGGCTGCTCACCGTTGTTGTCCTGCGTTCCGTACAGACGCGGATGCACCTCCAATCCCGCCGGCCAAAGGACGTCCTTCTGCTACGTATCTCATGAAACGACCAGTCAATTTCAATCAAACTGACCAGGGCATGAGACTCCGCAACATCTCGGAATTCCATCGTCCTTGGCCTTCCAGGTCAGCTGATCGCGGGTCTTTGCAGTCGATCCCGCGGACCCGCCAACCAGGTTCAGGACGGAGGAGGCTATTCTCTTGATGATGGGGAGGTTATATCAGGATGAGGGTTTAAATAGGGATTATTGGAGGAAATGACCCACCTCACTCCTTTCCGTCGGCTCTCAGCTGCTCGCAACATGACCAGTCCGGCGAGTAAGAAGAGGGAATCTCGGAAGTCGCTGGAGTCTGGACCTTGGCAAATTCCCATCATTGCGGAAAAGCATCCATCATCCGTGAAGCAGATCCAACCCACAAATTCTAACAATAGCAAGCAAACTGGTCCTCCGTCCAAAGTGGTCCTTAGGAACCCAGTATGATGATTCCCCTTCCCAGTCTCCACCCGACGGCCCCCTACTGAGCTCCTAACAAATCAAGTATGCAACTTCCAATAGGGAGAGACAGCGCGCTGGATCTAGTTCTCAATCGGGATCCGCTAAGGGGCTGATCGAATGACGCTCCACAAATCACCGGCGCCCTCTCAAGCCCCCCCTGTCCGACATTTCCGGGACGCCTGCAGCATGATCATCCAATGTTGGCACTGGATTTGGCACTCGACTTTAAGGTAAGGAAGGAGAGCACGCGGTGCCACCGAGTGCCCTGAGCCCCAATTGTCGAGGTCAGTCGCCCAGCCCATTGGGACATCCTAGCTGTGCGGCCCGTCCTCCGCCCAAGCGCTAGGATCATGATGCTATCCACATGGTCAGCTTGGAGCCCGCAGGTAGTTTCCCTCTGGGAATGAGTGGCTATTGTACGAAGTACCGTCGCGAAGCGGAAGCAACAAAAGTGTCATGATTTGCAAAGCCGTCGGGTCGATCGATCGTATTTCTCATCCACGGGTCATCCCTGCTTGTCGGGGAAGAAATGACCGGCAGCGATCCGATATGAAGCCGTACTGACCATCAAAAACAAAAGCCACTTATCATCCCAATCCAGCAATTGACAGCTTCTCGACCCAATCGGACCTGGAAAAGTGACCCTTAGTCCCCAAACCATCTCCTGATCTTCCAGATATCTTTCCCAAGAGGATTCGTTTCGCCGGACTAAACTATCCACTACACTAGCTCTAACTAACTAGAGCCATTTATCGACTCGTCTTCCGTACGGAGTAGTGCTGGAATTAAAAAAATCCCCCCCCTCTCTCCTCCCCATTCCGATGACGCATCGTACTTTTGACCCTTTCTGACAGGTCTCTTTCTTGTCGCCTTTTCTGATCCAGTGTCGCACATACTGACGGGCAGTCTCCATGAAAGGTCCACTCATTGACAGGGATTTAATTTTCCGTGAAGCTAGGCTAGACCGGTGAATAACTAAATATATGGGCTGGAAAATGTCAAGTTGCAGCCTCGAATGCAGTCTCGACTGTGGTGGCGCTCTAAGACACGCTGATCCGGAAATCGATCGATCTGGGGCTGACCAGAATAACAATAACAATCACAACAACAGCATTATTCGCCCTTTGTTGTGAGCAATGGCAAGGCTGGGCTCGACTGATAGAGTACTCGTAGGTAGATGTGATCTTGAATCGACCTCGCTCTCCTGGTCTACTGTCCTCCTGCAATCACCCCATCGCATCGCATCGCATCCCGTCTCAAGACATAGGTCGACACAGACAGACACACCACACCACCCGGTTAGATGCATCCTCGACGTCAGACCTACCTACGCCAACCGTTGACGTTGACACTTCCGTCTCCGTTGACCTGTTGCACCCGAAAGGAAGCAAAGCATGGCATCGCATGTCCTCCCGTCGGAACGTCGACGCATTGCCAACCCGACCTCTCCCACTTCCTCACTTTCCCTCTCTCGCGCGCGCACGCATGCATTGCATCCTTTCCAGCGGCGGATTCACGCACACCGCCACCTCGACATTAAATGAAGGTCCTGGTTGATTTTCCACATGCATATGCGCATATCCACTCTCCTCGGAATCAACACGAACGCTTGCAGCCTTCGATATTCTCCGAGTGGCTCGTGAGGCCCAATCTTTCTCATTCTTTCCCTCTCACTGGTGAATAGCTAACGCGGAAGGAATATGTATGATATGACATCTATCCACCATCGCACAGCAACGTATGCGTCGCCGTCGGTCTTCCGTCCCGTATGACATACATTCCGACCCGCCGTCCAGCTGTCCACCCAGCGAAACTGGGTCGCAGAATTCGGGGAGATCATGCCACTAGGTAGGTAGGCAGGAACTGGTCGTATCGTATCGCCTTGTCTTGTCTGTTAGATCTACCCGGGTGTGGCTGGCTATCGAGGCGGTGGGGAGATGATGGGTTTAACAAGAGTCGGAATCCTGCAGCGACCTGTCTATGGGAGACAGGATTTCTAAATTGGGGAAGCAATGGGAGGGGAGGAAAAGTGCCGTAGCATTAGCATCAAATGAAAGGTTGGTTTTTTTCTTTATTTTTCCGGGACAAAAGAAAAAAAAAAAAGAGTAAAATAGAATAAAAGATATATGTAATAAATAACAATTCATTCAAACTACGAATCCAAAGGAATTTTAGGATATATACTGAATGTCAGAGATGTTCGCGTACACCATTTCCACAGGCTCAACGCCAAAAGTCCGAAAACTTCAGAAAATGGTGTCTCGACTCCTCGTTCAACTCTATGGTCATCAACCTTCCCACATCGAGTGACATGAAAAGATCTCAAATTATAAAGCCGACTGTTTGCTCTCCCAACGCTCCGTTAAGGACATTTTGTAAATTAAGTCGGGAGAGTGATCTCCGTTCTCACAAAATGCCCCTGCAGTACCCAGAGTGGACTGCATCGCTGGTGTAAGGTTGCTTGCAACCTCGTTTGGCTCCAAAAGGGCCATCTCCTATGTTGGCTGGATTCCAACACGCTTGTGGTCGTCACCCTTCTATTCATTCTTTCACATGGTAATGATCTGTTAACTCATTTGTATTCATCATAATTGCCGCTTGGCAGGGAGAAATCATGGCATGGATGGTGCCCACAATATATGGAGAAACCGATTCGCCGATGTTAGGTAAAGGGGGATAGTCATCAATCTTCTCATCGTTACGTTCTTCGGTTATCGGGTTACCGAAATGCACCAAGCCTGTGCGAAAATAATCTTGAGGAACCTCGGACAGACATAAGATTCTTCAATGTTTTTACTCATTGAGGTGGAAGAGTGCCGAAACACTGCGATATTGATTAGCCATTCGGGTCCCGGATACACTCGCGAATGCTGCAACTTACCTTTCTCCATAGTGGTGGCGCCGAATGCTCTCGGCAACCAGGCTAGAGATGTCGATGATGATCAACTTCTTTGACTTCTGCATGAGGTGCGGGGGGATAGGGAAGGTGTTTGTCACGACAATGTGGTCAATCGCCTTGCATGACTCCATTTGCTCCAACGATTCGGTACCAAACAGACCATGCGTGGCAATACAGTAGACCTTCTTGGCCCCACCTTTCCTCACTACTGTTTCCGCTGCGGCAATCCAGGAACCGGCCTTGTCGATCATATCATCGACAATAAACACGGTTCTATCTCGGACATCACCAACCAGCGTGATGGTCTTTTCGTGCTCTTTGATGCGAGCGACGCTAGCCTCATCATCAGACGATTCAGCGGCATCGAAAGAGCCACCCAAAGCATGGTCGCCCGGGAGAGACGGCTGTGTCGAGATGAGCGAATCCGCCATCGGATCAGAGATGCCATCTACACCATCCGGGTTGGATGTTTTCCCTGGTGTCGATTCACCAGACCGGGTACCAGACGTTTGAGTGGGAGTAGGATAATCATCATCCACCAGGTGGCCCTGGACCAATCGCCCCGTAATCACGTCCCGTACGCGGACGTCCGTGGTCTCATTTGCGGCTTCTAGCTCCGAGGGACGACGCGCAGGTGGGGTCTCTGGGCGCAAGTGATCGACGGAAGCCGTAACCTTATCATCAGACTCAGACTGCGACCCGCTCGGTGCACCAGAAACCGAGTCCTGATCGACAAAGGGGTCCTGGTCTTTCGGGGCAGGGGTCATCTCATCGATAGAATCAAAGAAAACCGTGCTGTCCGACATGGTCACCGACATCTTCGGGCGCCTTCTATCCGTCGTGACGATCCCAAAGTTGAGCTTGAGGGTGTCTGCCAATGATGTAACCCGCTTGGTACCTCCGGCGTTTTTGCTAACGACCACGGCCTCCTTCCAGCCCGGGACATTCATACGGATCCAGCGAGCGATGAAGGGTTCTGCGAACAGGTTGTCCACAGGTTTTCCAAAGAACCCTTGCATTTGCGATGCCTAGTAGACGTATACGAGTAAGCATTCTGCTCGAAATCCGACAAGGTCGTTCCACTTTGCGTCAAACGGAACCCTCATGAGACGGTATAACTCACATGCAAGTCCAAAGTAATCACGTGGTCCACACCAGCAACAGAAAGCAGGTTTGCGAACATTCGAGCCGTGATGGCACCGCGGTGACTCTTCTTTTTGGATTGACGAGAGTAAGGGAAATACCTCGGAGGGGGTCAGTATCAACAGGGTAGCATAGGATCTAGACAGGCATCATACGGTATAACCGCTAATTCAAAAAGACCAGTCAGCAAAGCCGTAGCTAGCAATGGAGGTGTAGGGAGAGAGGTAACACACCTGTGATGGATTTTGCGGAACCACCTTTGCAGGCAGAGATCATAATCAACAGCTCCATGACACTGTCGTTGATCTTTTCACTGCCGCTCTGAAGGATGTAGACATCCTGGTTCCGCACCGAGACACCAATGTTGACACTCGTTTCACCATTGCTGAATTTTCCCAGATCAGCCCGGGCGGGCTGAGTCCCCAATCGCTCGCAGATGGTCTCTGCAAGAGCCGGGTGGGATGTACCCGAGAAAATCTGAACGCCCCTCATCTTAGAAACGGCTCAAGGAATATAGGGAGACATGGACTGAAGAGAAGGGGAAAGGGGAATTCGTGGTCAGCTTGAAATAAAAGGGGAAAAACTCATCCCCTCTTATGTCGTGGAGAGAGAAGAAAGATGATGCGGGAGAGAAGTCAAGCAAAAAAAAAAAAAAAAAGAAGAAGCTCGAAGAAAATACGGCGGGAAATCGGAGGAAACGGACTAAAGACCCGCTGGGGAAGCGGGTCACGTGTCGCCGTCGCTTTCCGTTACGAAAAACACCCGCACTGATAAGGCTCCCCCCGCTGTCTTCTATACGCGATACGATATAGTCCTCCATCCACACGCCACAGAAATTATGTCACAGAAATTTCCCGAAGTCCAAGGAGGTGGCTCGCTGATAGTTGCTTGGCAAGTTAAAAACAAGACCATTCTCGTGGTGGGCGGAGGAGAGGTACGTGATTCCTTATCAAGAGTCATAGATAGCCACGATTTATATATTGACACACATGTATAGGTCGCCGCGGGGCGCATCCTCCACGCACTCAATGCCGACGCAAAAGTAACAGTCGTCTGTCCAGCATCAGGCCTAAACGATGAAGTCGCGTTTAGAGTAGCTCAAAGCCAAGTTTCTCACGTCGACCGAAATTTCGAGCCGAGAGACCTGGACGGCGCAGACATGGTCCTCGTGGCCGTTGACGATCCCGAGGCCTCCACACAGATCTGGAAACTCTGCAAGGAGAAGCGCATTCCTGCAAACATCGCCGACGTGCCGCCAGAATGCGATTTCTATTTCGGCAGTGTCCACCGTGATGGCCCGTTGCAGGTCATGGTGAGTACCAATGGAAATGGGCCGAAGCTGGCCAGTATCGTTCGAAAAAAGATTGCCGATACGCTGCCTGATAATATGGGCGCTGCGATAGACAATGTGGGCAAGCTGCGGAAGAAGTTGAGGGAGGTTGCCCCCAAGCCTGAAGAAGGGCCGAAGAGGATGAAATGGTGAGTCTATGAGCATACTCCCCAATCTTATCTGTGACCTCACGCATTAACACTGTCTAGGATGTCTGGAGTGTGCGAGTCGTGGAGCTTGGATGATCTGGTTGAAATGACTGATAACGATATGGATGGCCTCTTGCACCATTACAAGTCTGGCAAGATCCCTACGTTGGGTGACATCCGGTCTTCTACCTAGAGTGTTATGGCGCTGGACATGAAAAATGTGTAACTTGCAAAAAACCCAAGAGTGGCCATTAATGTAATACTTTTCGATAGTCCTTTGTTACTTGTTGTATGGGGTATATTGTTCCTTTCTACCCCAATCGTATAACTACAGAAAGGGGCTATAAGACGATGTGGCATCTACATGTTCGCTGAGCGTCCACCACCGCCGATAGATTCTGTCAATGGCGAGAGCACTTTTGGCACATACACGTGCAAAACGTATCTCAAAACCAGCTTGTATTAAAAAAGAGTCAGAAGAAGACAAGATAGAGAAAGGAACAATGCTAATTCTACATTGAGTAATAACCATAAAAATCAACCAGACAAGGATATCCAAAAAAGAAGCAAGAAAACAGCCATTGAAAGGGCCACACTAAGAGATTTCGCCAAGAGAATGCCCACAACGGGAAATTTAACGCCCTACACTGTATTTGCGAGGTGGCTGAATGGAGATGGAACCCCTGGAGCGATCGGGTGAACGAGGAGGGGTCGGGGTTGGTGGCAAACCGAGTCGCACCTCACCAATTCTCCGGAGTAGGGATTGGAGGGCAATGCGGATTTCAGGATTAAGATCGCGGCTCAATAGGTCAATCGTGAGAGGATAGAAGGTCTCGATGTTCTTGTCGAAACCATCGGACGGGAAGTTGGTGTAGCCTTCGAGGACATCCACAACCACGGGACGCCATGCGATGATGTTCCGATGCTGGGAATCCTCGTCGAGGCGAACAAAGCTGCTGATGATGTCGGCACAGAGACTAAACCATATCAAGTCAGTGTTTGTTTCAAACGGATAGTTAGCAGAGATAGATAACTTACGGAATCAGAGCATCCTCGGTGGCTGAACGGTTGCTTTGCCTTTCTTCTCTCTCGTCATGATACATACGGAACAAGATTTGGACGTAGGTGGCGGCGCTTCCGCTCTCCTGCTTGAGAAGATTTGGCGGCTGCTTCATGAAGCCCTGTCGCCACAGCTGCATGCGGAGTTCCTTGTCTTCGTTGAACTTCTTCGCAAATTGATAGCTCTTCTTCAAGAGCCCCATCAACCGTAGAAGTTCAGGGCTGGGGATCTGCGCATAGACCTTGTCGTTGGAGAACAACTCGTGAACAGTCTCAATCATGAGCAACTGAAGGACACAGTTGGTGATGATCCGGTTGAAGAAACGACGTCGTGCCACGGTTACAGCAGCGGGTTGCTGTTGTGTATCAGGCGAAGGACGGTAATCCTCTAGTTCTGAATTCGAAGGAGCTGGCATGTCGCCCTCCTCATGCTCGGCGGCCTGCTTCTGCACGCCGTTGGCCCTGGAAGGCTCCGCAGAGTTATCATGAACCGAGAGGGACTCGGGGGTTGCTTGCTGGGTACCTTCCTCGCCGCTTACTTCCTCCCCATTGGGGGATTTGGCCGCGCCAGGGGATCTGGCTGACATCGAAGCGGCAGCCGTGAACAATTCGTAAGCCGTGGTCCTGCTAAAGAGCTCGACAAATGCACCGACAACCTTGGTCCAGTGCTCCTGCTGGAATTTTTCGACGTTTTGCAAAATCAGTTGCTGCAAGCAATTGCTGCCAATTCGGGCAATAGTATCATTCTCCTGGCAGATACAGAGAGTGAGGAGCTCGAGGATTCGTCCAAGCATATATTCCAAAGCGTCGAAGTAGTGTGTAAAAAGGGTGATCATGTTTCGCAAGGCTTGGATCATCGTGGTCGAAAGCCACACGGATAGCTCTTCGTGATTAGGGACCTTGGACATTTCCGATTTGGAGTGCAGTACAACGAAGATAGGGTAAAGAAGCTGCCTCCAGAGAACATCCCAAAATTCCTGAGGAAAGTCTCCACCGTAGCGAATCAATGTATCGAACAGATATGTCAAGGCACGCGATCGAACTTCGAGGTCATCACCTGTCATCAACACATCCTGGAATGCGATTAAGATGGGATACCAGAATTGTTCTTCTTTGGACTGGCGGGTCAGCTGCTTCGCGAGGTTTGTCGACGCATCTTGCAAATTCTCAAAAGATGACCCACGGTGGGACAAAGGACACTCGGGGGTCCTCAGCATCTTTGTGACTGTCGATTTCAGAGTCTCGATGGCCTGGAGGGATTTCTTTTGGAACCTCGAGTTCTTGGAGAACTCGGTGAGACACACAACAAGATCGGGGAAGGCGCCTTGCGTTATCACAACCCCAAAACGCGTGTTATAGATCAGTGACACGTGCTCAAAAGCCATATTGACGATACCCTCTGTTCTTGTGTTAATATCAATCGCCCCCCAGGTTGTATACCGGGGAATACATACCGTACGGTTCACGGGCCGCGACAGTGAACACCCCGAACATGGTTTTCCAGCCGGACCGGATATTGTCACCGCGAGCTTGGATCATCTGGATGAGACAACGTAGGATCATGTCCTTCACAGTGACCGCATTGCTGTTGGCCATGACATGCTCGAACGGTTTGAGGAAATCTTTCTGGAATTTGAAACCAGGGAGCTCTTCGATCTCCATAAAGCGCATCGAAAGCTGGCGAAGAGAATCCAAAGCAAAGAAGACCACCGTGGTGTTGGAGTGGCAGCCAACCTGGTTGAAATGCTGACCGAGGACTTCCCAGATCTTGGACCACTCGATCCTGACTCGCGTCATGTTGTAATAGCTGATCTCGACCAATTTCTGCAAGCTGTATGTCCTCGGCGAGTCGGTTTGTCCCGAAGATTGGATCTCTTGCCAGCTCACTTCGCTGAGGGCTCTGATGAAGTCAATGATGGCTTCGTGAGAAAGATTTGCGGTGTTGGTAAAGAGTCTGTCCACTCCCCTAATCATGTCCGCCGAACGACTCTCCATCGCTACCTCAGTGCGGAAAGCTGTGGGGCCATTGATCGAACGAGGACGGCTGCGTCTTGTTGATTGCATGGACTTCCGGGATCCATCTGATGGTGATGGCGGTACAATGCGCGCCCGGGAAACGTCCGGCAGGGAGCCTTCGTCGACGCCCTCACTAAGAAGCTGGAGGCGGTCGAGCTGGCTGATACAGGTGAGAATCTCCCTCCAAGAACTCTGGAGGTGATTTCCTTCCGTGAGGGCAACGTCCAGTAAAGCTTTGAGGGCTTCGACGTTCTTGGCCACCATCTCTCGAACATTTCCGAGGTTCGTAAATTTGGCCAAAGCAGTCACAAAGGCAACTCTGGGAGTCTCTAGATCAAATTCACAGCTGATACGGATGGCGAGCTTCATTCCCTCCATACAGAGCTTGATCACCTCGAGGTTCTGAGTGTCTTGCATGGGGGCGGAAAGACCGGAGAGGAAAGACATCCAGGTCACGTTAAACATCGAGCCAACATGGCGGACGGAGGTGGCGGGGATGAACCGGGAAAGCGCCTCCTTGACTGCCGTCTTGCGCTGAGCCCGGATCAAACTGCGATACAGCTGTTCAGTCTTGTTCGCCATCTCTTCCGAGGCCTGGGCGTATTTCTCTCCCTGAATGTCCCGTCCCACCGTCGCAAATACTTGTCCAGCCCTGGTTGCCAGGCCAGCGGGGGCCGACGTAGGGATACCGACGTTGGCGGCATGCTCCCGCTCAGTATCGAGGACAATTTCGTTGCTGTTGATTTCATCATAGATGGAGCCAAGATAATCATCGGGAAGATCTTGGTTGTCATTAATACCCCGGTTGTTCTTGATGAAGTCCTCCTTTGTCATGCGACGGCCCTTGATCTTGGCGCTGTGCTGGTCGGTGTTGAGCATGATCACGGAGTACGAAAGGACATACGCCGTATCAGCGTTGGCAAACGCATTGGGATTCTGGGTCACGTAGCGCTCTGCGAACTTCAACATAAATCGATCGATCTTCTGCGCTTCTCCCGGAAGACGGAAATGTTGAAGGAATTGACGGAGAGCATCGACGAAACGCGTCTTTGCGAATTCCATCTTGTCCACGAACGCATGCATAATGGCGATGTTTTCAGGATCTCCTTCGCCCAGGTATTCGCCAATCATAGCCTTATCCAACCGTTCATTGCGGAATAGGAACGCGGCGAGTTCCTCTGGAGCATCCGAGCGTACAAATCCCTCTTTGACAAACAGTTTCATCCCGCGCTTGGGTTTGAAGTTGAACTGCTGGATAGCGTTTGTGAGAGCGATCTTCCTCTGCTTGACTCTCTCGATTTGGCTGGGGTCGTCGTCAGCCACCGGAGTGGATCGACCAGTGTTTTCAGCACTGTCGACTCTCGGCGAGGACAGGAAGGTGCCAGCGTTGGTGTCGATTGATTCTCGGGGGTTGTCAATTGACTTCTGCGAGGCCGAATGGGGAACCGGTGTGGACTGCCCATCCACGCCCTGTGCCACCCAGCTGTCCAGCGAACGCAAAATCTCCGCCAAACATTCGACTGCTTGGTTCTTCAAGATATATTCGGAGGGCACATTTTGCAGATTCGGAGGCTGGGCGTTGGCGATATGAGCAGTCGTCAGGGAGGGAGGCAAAGTGCCGGACCGGTGCCATTCGCGTCCAAGGGACGAGACCTTGATGTGGTTCTCCTGATACTGTTGTTGCTGGAAGGGACTAATGGCGACCGGTATACTGGCGTATCGGGATAACTGCTCAATGAGACTGTGGAATCCACGTTAGACAAGATGCGGGGAGAGACTATAGGGAGATAAACATACTTCTGGAAGATGTTTTCCAAGGCCGTTCGGTCGCAGTCGTAATTAAGATACATCTCCACCAAGGCTCTCGGGTCGTCGGCCAACCTTTCTAGGATTTCCATGAAATACTGCTTTTGGAACGCGGGGGAATTCCGCTTCTCGAGGATCGCCAGGTAGATCTCCTTCAAGAAGACTTCGAGCTCTTTCTTCATCATCACTCTCATGTCTTTGAGCATGAGCCAGAAGATCTCACAGCAGACTTCGAAGACCCTCGGAACCGAGCTCGACCCATTTCGACTGAGACTCAAACAAAGATGGGGTCGGACAGCTTGTAGAAGCGTCATCGCATCTAGGCTACTCGAGCTGGTTTTGATGGTTAAGAGTGGGGAGGTGAAAGTGGCAACATGGTTGTTGATGAGATAGTGGATGAGGTGTAAAGAAAGCAGCTTCGACCTCATATTTTGAGACTTCAAATCCTGCTGTTGATCATGGGTTAGAATCTTGTGACTCAGCTTGCAGAGCGCTCTGAACACCAAGAAGGCATCTTTGATATAGATTTCATCTTCGTCATCCTCCGCAGTGGCATCCCCGTATGGCCGGTCGTCTGCGGACGCTCCCGACTGATGCCGCGCCGGGGCTTGGCCAAGTTTGGCGCGAGTCACCATTGTAGGTGCATTGTCATTGACGGAGGTCACGTCCTTGCTGGATTCGAAACTCTGTAAGGTGAGCTTCTCGGTGGGTTCCGTGACAACGGGCTGGTCCGATTCCAGTCCCGAGGCTGCATCAGACGGATGTTCTTCTTCCCCGGATTGCGGGGCATCGGGCGTCTCAATAGTGACCACATCGGAGGCAGCGCCTTGGCCTTTGTCACCCTCGCGTAGGAGCATCTCCTTCAGCTCAAGTCTTACACGGACACGGTCAAATACCGTGCTGACCATTTGTGTCAACGACCCCTGGGCGATTTGTTGGTTCTGACTGGATTTCGAGTAGATGAAGATATTGTAGATCTGGCGGACAGCCTTCAGGAGACCCGCTCCGTGCACGACGATTTTGTCATTCAAGACTGCAGCCAAAAGGGATTTAATGATCTGTTGTTGAATCTCGACCGGCGTAGCTTCATTCTCGAAACAGTCGCAGATGGCATCGATGGCTCGTTCAATCAGGGGAGGATGCCCCGCAGTGGGCTCCGTCTCCGCGGCCTTGGTCTCCTGGGCCGAAGGGAACGCAAAGTACGAGTATGTGATCAACTTTCCAATACAGTCCAGTGCTGTCACCTGCAGTGGAATGCTGAAAGATTTGGTTGCGATATATAGGGGGCGGAATATGACTTCCGGATCGATGGGCTCACGGTCGGATTGTTTGACGTTGGTCAGCGCCTTTTGCACCGCATCCTCCAACTCCTTGGACTTCTTCGCCTCTCTCGATGCGCCAATCGCATCGAGGGCTGTGACGATAAAGACCGCGGAGCTGACCGGCACCGATCGCTGGGTCGCAAACGTGGCGGTGGTTGATCGGGAGTCTGAGCGCATTCGCACATCGGGGACGTGTTCCTCTTGCGGCGGGATGGAGGCGACCTCCTGACTTTCGTCGGCATCCTCCTTATCCGGACTGGCTTCCTGTTCTGCAGAAGGCGTATCCACCGGTTCTCCTGGCGAAACATCATGCTCGGGTTGCACGCCGGCCTCGGGTTCCGTCGACTCCACAGCGTCGGGTTCCTGAGATTGCGCGGAACCCTCCACGGGGTCTACCTCCTGTTCCTGATTGTCTCCTTCCACATCGTGTACCTCGATCGGCTGGCGATCGGATTCGTCCGGAAGGGGGGATTTGCGTTCATCGACCGTGTCGGGAGATTGGGGATGCGTTGAGACATCGACACCATTCTCCTTGTTCTCGACCGGGGGTGAGAGGGAGGGCTCATTTACAGAGCCATTTTCGACTTCCGCCATTGATGCGAGGCTCCGCCCGGAATGATCCAAGGTGAGTGAGCAGGTGAGGGGTCCACATGGGACAGTGGACCGGGAAAAAAATGAAAGACTAGAGGTGAAGGAAACGAGGGGGGATAGTTGGCAAGAGAGAGAGCATTCAATCAAAGAGGTTAGTTGAACCTAACAAATAGGGACAGGGAACTAAGTAGGCAATACTTCATGCGGCCGCGTGTCTTCTCCCGGCAGATGACACAGCTTTCGGCAAGCGGTGGCGGGCGGCAGTTCCCGAGGCAGCCATTCCGGGGATTCCTGGAATTCCAGGCTTTCAGGCCAGAATTGAGTGGGTGAGGCTTACGTAACTAGCCGGACGGGACCCGGGGAGACTATTCCGATCAACTTCACCGGGAAAGCTCAACAAAAAAGTTCACTGGCATCATCAGCGGGAGTCGAGACTCGATTGATACTGGCCTAATTTTCCATCGCTCACATCCTTCCTCTTGACCCTCTCCATCTCATCTCACCCTCTCCTTTTACGTTGCGGATCTCTTTTTGTATCATAGTCGATCGCATTAGGGCACCATGGCTGCCTCTACCCTCCGCATGCGCGTCCCCAACGTTATGGGCCTTTCCAAAGGCGCCTGCTCCGGTCTGAGACGGCCGCAAGCCGTGCACCGATTCAAGGATGCCGCTCGGTATGATAGACCCCAGACCTGATCGGTATTAATGATGGACCTTTCGCAAAGACTGACAATGGTTTTGGACGGGATAGACCTCAATTGCCTGCCCTTTCTGCCCTTTCTCGCTACTATGCCTCCAAGTGTATGCCGTCCCAACATTTCATCCTGATTCTTTCTCATCCCCAAAACTCGATTTTTCTTTTCAAAATGGGGAGGTGTCGACCCTAACATGAGCTCACAGCTTTCCCTCCTCACACAATCATCAGCATGCCGGCGCTGTCGCCGACCATGTCGGCTGGTAACATTGGTGCCTGGCAGAAGAAGGCGGGCGATTCGCTCCAGCCCGGTGATGTCCTGGTGGAGATCGAAACCGATAAGGCTCAGATGGACTTCGAGTTCCAAGATGAGGGTGTCTTGGCGAAGGTCCTGAAGGAGACTGGTGAGAAGGACGTTTCGGTCGGTGCTGTAAGTTGACCTTTTGACATCTACTTGACGGTTTCGAGTGATGGTCGTTTGCTGACAGCTGTCCCCTTAGCCCATCGGCGTCTTAGTGGAGGAGGGTACCGATGTCGCGGCTTTCGAGTCGTTCTCCATTGAGGATGCCGGCGCTGAGAAGCCCGCCCCTGCCCCGGAGGCTAAGGAGGAATCCAAGGGCGCTGCCGATGCCGCTGCGGCCCCGTCTGCCCCGGAGCCCGCCCCTGCCGCCTATGAGCCCGAGACGTCTGGTGAGAGGCTGCAGCCCAGTCTGGACCGGGAACCCGCTATCAACCCCGCTGCCAAGGCCCTGGCTCTGGAGAAGGGTGTGCCGATCAAGGCTCTCAAGGGCACCGGTCGCGGTGGCCAGATCACCAAGGAGGACGTTGAGAACTACAAGCCCGCCGCCACTACCGCTGCCGCTGGCCCCGCCTATGAGGATATCCCCCTGACCTCGATGCGCAAGACCATCGCCAACCGCCTCCAGCAGTCCGTGCGGGAGAACCCCCACTACTTCGTCTCGGCCACCCTGTCTGTCACCAAGCTGATGAAGCTGCGCCAGGCCCTGAACGCCTCGGCCGATGGAAAGTACAAGCTTTCCGTCAACGACTTCCTCGTCAAGGCCTGCGCCGCCGCTTTGCTGAAGGTTCCCGCTGTGAACTCCAGCTGGCGCGAGGAGAACGGCCAGGTGGTCATCCGTCAGCACAACTCGGCCGACATCAGCGTCGCCGTTGCTACGCCCAATGGCCTGATCACCCCCGTCGTCAAGAACGTGCAGGGCCTGGGTCTGTCGAGCATCTCGAACCAGATCAAGGACCTTGGCAAGCGTGCGCGTGACAACAAGCTGAAGCCCGAGGAATACCAGGGCGGTACCTTCACCATCAGCAACATGGGCATGAACGCCGCCGTCGAGCGTTTCACTGCCGTCATCAACCCCCCGCAGGCCGGTATTCTCGCCGTCGGCACCACCCGCAAGGTTGCCGTCCCCGTTGAGACCGAGGAGGGCACCGCGGTTGAGTGGGATGACCAGATTGTCGTGACGGGCAGCTTCGACCACAAGGTCGTTGATGGTGCCGTCGGTGCGGAGTGGATCAAGGAGCTGAAGAAGATTGTCGAGAACCCTCTGGAGCTTCTGCTCTAAGGCAATCGCCCTGGTAGGTTTGAGCGATCGGTTCGTCGAGTGCCCACTGTCCATGGTCGGAGTTTCTTGGAATTGTCTTAATGTGTACTAAAAATCTTTTATCATCTCCCTTTTTTTTTTTTGTGTGTGTGCGTGTGACCATATTGGGTCTGTTCAGTACAGCTTTCAATTTCGCAGTGCGTTTCATTTGTGTCTAGATCTACAATGCCCGAATATCCTTGTCGCATATTTCTCAAGTAAAATGCTCTACCTCCCTATACTCCTAAGGAATGGACTAGATGGACTGGAGAATCAAATCCGGAGTGGTGGAGGATACAAGCCCAGCACGCGGACACAAACTTCCAGACTCTTCCAGTATGATGCGATTGACCCATTAAACGGCGTGAATTAAGTTTCCCAGCTGCCAAGCGAACCAGGAAAAGGCGCAGTGCAAATCAGAGCAGACCTTGGCGGGTCGGGAGCGCGTGTGCCAACTCCACCCCGTGACGGTGATGTCATTCTTGTTGGTGGGCCCGAAAATGGCATAAATACCTGCGTCGTACGTTCCATCCTGCATCTGGTGGTATCACTTTTTTTTTTTTTTCTCCTTTGATACTTCAATTCTAATCATTGATTAACCTCTACTGTATGTTTTACGCATCTCTAACCCCTCTGCGTTGATGGTGGTATACTAGACTGCTCTAGTTATCGCTACCCCCTCGATAGGGCCAAGTTAGCTAACGATCACTACCTGGACAGCATCGTCAATTCCCCCCCCTCTACCAACTTTCCATCACGTCCAACAAAATGTCGTACGCAGACGCCGCTTCTCGAGGCCCCAGGCAATCCGCTGATGAAGTAAGTTCATCCTGTTTGAAACCCCCCACCCCCTCCAGATCGCAGAGCTAACCTCTACCCCAGGCGTAAGTCCAAACACCACGACTCCTACTCCAACCAATCCCATCTCGTATCCATTCTAACTCATATCCCTTAAACAGCCGTGCCCCCAGTGTCGGCGGCGTATACAGAGATGAATCCGAAAGCACCGCCTCCCTCGTGGACGTCGACTCTCCGCACGTGACGGCAGTCGACTCCAGCTTCCTCAGCCAAGACATCAAGACCACCACCCAAGCCGAACGTATAGAGCGCGAGGAGAAAGCCAAAGCCCAGCGAGAAGCTGCCGAGCAGCGTGAGAGCAAGGCGCGTGCCCGTCGCGGCCGCATCAGCCGCAACAAGAGCAACCCTGTCTACGTGGGCAACGCTCTGGTGCTCGGCTTGATCGGCGCTGGTCTTGGACTCGGTGCGTACAAGAAGCATCTGGATGGCAAGCTGTCGTGGCAGCTGGTGGGTGCCTGCTCTGGGGCCCTCGGTGCGTTTGGTGTGGTGGATTACTACGTGAGCAAGTAAGTCTCATCTTCCCCCAATTTCTGCTTTTATTTAAGTGAGGAGGGGCAAGATGCTAATGCTGTCTGTTTGTGATTTTTAGGTGGTTCCTCCAAAACAAATACCCGCCTCAGTGAATCTGGGGAATTGTGGGTTGATTGATGTCATGTCTACTCCGTTGGCGCTTGATTTCTGCGGTTGCGGCGGCATATCTCTCGTCTTATCGTGATGTGTTCTCGACTCTGTTTGTTTCTTTTTTCTTTTGAGAATGGAGTTCACTGGCTGGGTGTTTGATTGTAGTCTTATCAGGAAGTTTTTCAGGTCAATGACAGCATTTTGATTGTCAAATGAGTGTGGTATGATCGTAGGATGCATTATATCATTTCAGCTGAGTAGTACTCCGTCGAACCCCCGCAGGTTGTGTGCAGGAAACCAGAGCAATCTCGACATAGCACAAGAAATCAAGACATAATCAAATAATTCCAATCCAAATAGCCCCACAATTATGTCAAAGCAACCGAGCAGAGAAATACTGCTGCCGGTGCATGACTACATCTGCATCACGGACCAACAGGCGAAGGCGGTGAGCAGTGTCAGAATCCAGCTGCAAGAACATGTGGCTATAACGGTGATTATTATTAGTAGCATTGTTTCGATATCAGGACACGTTGCTGGCAGCCTCCACACATATCAGCTTTTGATTCTTCATCTATCAGAGTCTTTTGTGGCGCGCGCTGTCTCTTGAATATAGCAGATCTGTTTCTTATACCCCTTGTCTTGGAACGAATAGTTAGAAAGCTACTCCTGATATTGAATCGACTTAGGGAGCCTCCCGCCTGTGAAGATGGTATGATCCGACCAAATAAGTTGCTAAGGCTATAACGTGGAATGGTTTGACTGACTGATTTTGGATGTTACAGAACTCCCTGTTTAACTCCGCGCTGAAGCAGTCGTCTGCGATCCGTCGCGATCTCGACGTGTTTGCAGAATCACCTCAGACCTCTAGTCCAGCTTTGCAGGGTAAGATCGCTCCACCAGGACAGATTACACGCACTCCAGGTGTAGCCAACCCTATGGTATCGCGCTGTGGAAGCTTACGACTAGGCAGGCCAAATTGCCGCGTCGCTGGCGTCCTTATCCCGGACGGTCGACGACTACTCCGCTCTATCTAAAAAAGAACTGATCCCCGAAAAACAACAAAAAGCATTCGAGCGGACCAAAAATTTCCGCACCGAGCTCTCAGACTACCGACAGCACTTTGACCGACTCAGGAAAGCGAGAGAGGAAGCGGTAAGCGTCCCGCGCGCGCGCCCGCGCGCCCGTCCATTTTGACAGATCACTAATCGAACGTCGATTGACTCTAGCAATCGGTCACGAATCGAAACGAACTCCTCGGTCGCCGTCCACACAACACCGCCACGCCCGAGAACCCCTACGCGCAATCGGCGCTCCCGCAGTCGTCGGCGTTTGCGCCTTCTTCGTCGCGGTCGGGGCTCAGTTTCGGCGCCTCCCCGGCGGACTACAACCGGGAGACGCATGCGCTACGCGAGCAGTCGTTCTTCTCCAACACGCACACCCAGTTGGATGACTTCTTGGACCGGGGACGGGCCGTGCTCTCGGATCTGGGTCAGCAGCGGGAAATGCTTAAGGGTACACAACGGCGACTGTACAGCGTGGCTAATACGCTAGGAATCAGTGGGGACACGATTCGCCGGGTCGAACGACGGGCGAGAGAGGACAAGGCGATTTTCTGGGCGGGTGTGGTCATTTTCTTCTTGTTCTGCTGGCTGGTGTTGCACTTTTTGCGGTAGTGGACTGCGTGGAGGGGAGAGAGCTACAGGGTGACTTGATTTTGGGATGCTCTATCACTAGCGTCGGCGTTTTTTTTGGGCCATTGATTGCATGTTTGCGATGTCTCTCTTTTGATTGAAAAATTTTCTATGTCATTATATGTATGGAGGATCAGTGGCTGTCCAGGGAGACAGTCAGCTGTACTATAAACCTGAACATTCTTTTTCTCTCCTTGATGCCTTTGTCAGTCCATTGACAGGCGACACCAAATACAGAAAATAAAATCGAATAAAAAAAAAAAAAATAAAATGAAAATAAAAAGTATACGTCATATCAAGATAAGATGGGGCGATCAGGTGACGGTGGTTGTTGCGACGACGGAGCATCGGCAAGCAGTGGACGAATCGGAAGCGCACAAGCCGATTCTCACCGGCGCTGCTTCTTCCATTTGTCCTCAGGCTCTCTCTCTCGCTCTCTCTTCTTCTTCTTCCTTTCTTCCTTCTTCTTCCTCCCCTTTTCCCATACTTCATCCTTTTCTTCTCACCCCTCCATCTACACGTCAGATTTACTTCTGTCATCTCACATCCTTCACAATGTTCGCCGCTCGCAGCTCCTTCAACCTCTTCCAGAAGCGCGCCTTCTCGGCCTCCGCTCGTCAGGTAGGCTTGTGAACCTCGGTCGCTCTGCTCGGATCAACGCTAACCTTTTTTTCTTCCCGTCATCCTCAGGCCTCCAAGGTCACCGTTCTGGGTGCCGGTGGTGGCATTGGCCAGCCTCTGTCCCTTCTGCTCAAGCTGAACCCCCGCGTCACTGAGCTCTCCCTCTATGATATCCGTGGTGGCCCTGGTATGTGCAACGCTGGCATCCTGTCGCACACCAATTTCATCGGGGCCCGAACGCTAACCGCCCGTGTTTCATCTCAGGTGTCGCTGCTGATCTGAGCCACATCAACACCAACAGCACCGTCACTGGCTTCGACCCTACCCCCACCGGCCTGCGCGATGCTCTCAAGGGCTCTGAGATCGTCCTCATCCCCGCTGGTGTGCCTCGCAAGCCCGGCATGACCCGTGACGGTATGCTCTCCTCTCCGCGATCATGAAGCTATGAGCCCGTACTGACCGTGTTTAAGACCTCTTCAACACCAACGCCTCGATCGTCCGCGACCTCGCCAAGGCCGCCGCTGAGGCTTCCCCTGAGGCCAACATCCTGGTCATCTCCAACCCCGTATGTCTCTTTTTCTTTTCCACTATCGCTTAATTGTTCGTGAGCTAATTCCACCAGGTCAACTCGACCGTCCCCATCGTCTCCGAGGTCTACAAGGCCCGTGGCGTCTACAACCCCAAGCGTCTGTTCGGTGTCACCACCCTGGACGTTGTCCGCGCCTCGCGCTTCATCTCCCAGGTCCAGAAGACCAACCCCGCCAACGAGGCCGTCCCCGTTGTCGGTGGTCACTCCGGTGTGACCATCGTCCCCCTGCTGTCGCAGTCCAACCACGCCGGCATTGAGGGCGAGACCCGCGACCAGCTCGTCAACCGCATCCAGTTCGGCGGTGACGAGGTCGTCAAGGCCAAGGACGGTGCTGGCTCCGCCACCCTCTCCATGGCCATGGCCGGTGCCCGCTTCGCCGAGTCCCTCCTCCGCGCCGCCCAGGGCGAGAAGGGCGTCATCGAGCCCACCTTCGTCGACAGCCCCCTGTACAAGGACCAGGGCGTCGACTTCTTCGCCTCCCGCGTCGAGCTCGGCCCCAACGGTGCCGAGAAGATCCTCCCCGTCGGCCAGATCAACGCCTACGAGGAGAAGCTCCTCGAGGCCTGCCTGGGTGACCTCAAGAAGAACATCAAGAAGGGTGTTGACTTCGTCAAGGCCAACCCTTAAATCATTTAATTGATTTTTCTGGCTTTGATTCTGCAGCTTCTTCCTTCTTCCTTGTATAACAATTCGTGTCCATCTCTCTCCATCTCTCCCTCCCTCTTTCCCGTTTGTATTCCATAAAGGACCCGCATTGGTTTGACCTCGGAGGAAATGCAGCTGCAGTGTTCTGAACATGTGGAGGTGGGGGAGGGGAATGTAACAAGACCTGTATTTTCCTCGGCAAGTTGAGAACAAAAGTAAAACGAACAATATTCACAATACATGATTCCCCTATTTAAAAGTTCCTCCATCTGCGATACCATATGTATGTCACGAACCTAGTCTTCTTAACTCTATCATAAACATCGTCCTTCGTGCATCTCATTCAAGTAACCAAGTAGTTTCCTCATTTCTACTACTACGTAGTAGATGATTGTTACTACAATATTCAGTAATGGAGTCTAATCAAATCGTAAAATTTCAGCACATACTCCTTTCTTAGTCTAGCCCATTCTAGAACAACCGAGGTAGGCAGGCAGGCAGGCAGGTAAGTAGGTAGGTAGGAACAGGCTAAGCTAGCTGACGAATGCATGTGAAATGCAATGGAATGCTATGCATGCTTCGAGATTCATCGGAAGATTGAAAGACAGAAAGAAGACAATTCCCCTGGCTATGCTATATCCTACTACCTAGGCTAGCTAGCATGGCAATGTGTACATCCTTCCATCCATCGCCCATCATCCATTTACCTGCGCTCGTGCTAATTAATTAGCTAGATAGGTAGCTGGGTAGCGATTCAAGCAACCAAGCAACCATTCCATCCATCAGTCAAAGAACCAAAGAATCAATGAACAAAACGGACCATGTATGCATGCATTAACGCAATAAGTGAATTGAGGACCGTCAATCGTGAAACCATAGATAACTCAGCATGTACGAAAGAGGGGAGAGCGAACAAACCAAGTACCTAGAATGCAGATAGACAGGATCGACGAATCAAAAAAAAAAAAAAAAAAAGAAAACCCAGGGTATTCTTGCTCGTATCACGCAAGGAGATTCGTTCGTATTGGCGGCATGTATGCATGTCTGAAGGAAAGGGAGATACAGGAACAGGAACAGAGACAGATGGAGACAGAGAAAAGCGAGAAAATAATAGACAGGCAGCGTGGGCGGGAGATACACAGGCTAAGTATAGCTCCGCATTGCATCCATGTACCCCGTTCCGCCACGGAGGTCGTGGTCGAAAGTCTCGGCGACTTCGAGGACACGCTTGATGTGTTCCATGGAGAGCGGCGCTCGCTCGTTGACGGCGAGGGCCTGGGCTGTGCGGACCGAGTTTTTGATCTACAAATATCATTCGGTGGTTAGTTTGTTTCAAATATGTAATAGCAGAAGGATGAACTCACCTGTCGTCCATTAAGATTATGCCGGGAAAGTGCATCAAAGTCCTTATCCGAGAACGTGGCCGTCTGGACACCCTCCATGGCTTGCACGCGCTCCAGGAACATCTTCCAGACGCTGCGCTTCGCCTTGGTGGTGAGGTCGCCGTAGCGCAGGGCGACGTGGATACGCGACTGGAAGGCGTCGTCAAAGGTCTCAACCCGGTTGGTCGTCAGGAAGAGAATACCCTGGAAGTATTCGAGGAGCCGCAGGAAGATGCTGACCAGGGCGTTGCGGTGGATGTCCTGGATGGTACGCTTCTCGAGGAAGATGTCCGCCTCGTCGAGGAGGAGCACCGCGCCCCACGAGTGAGCGATGTCCAGAATCTTATTGAGCTCAGCCTCGAGCGTGCGCGAGTCCGTACCGAGCTCGCCGGCGCTGACCATGTACAGGGGCCGTTTGAGCAGCTCCGCGATGCCTTCCGCGGTGAGGGTCTTGCCGGTGCCGGGTGGACCGTGGAGGACAGCGACGAGGCCGCGGCCCTTGCCCTGGATGACATCGTCGATGTTCTGTGCCGCGCAGAAGGTATGCGATTCGACGAGAGCCTTGACAATGGACTTCTGGTTGCCCGGGAGGACAAGCGAGTCAAAGGCATCCTCGTTCCAGTCGATGTCGCTGATGCCGGAGATGGAGAATTCGAGCCACAGTTTCTCGCTGAAGGCGAAGCCGAGGACGACAGGGCTGGCAATGAGCAGTTCTTCCTCGCTGAAGTCGCGCTCCGAGGGATCCTCAACTTCGTCCATGTTCTCCTTCTGAATCTCATTGCCGTTTTCGTCGAGCTCGACTTCCACCACGTGCGGACGGTTCTCCTTGTCCCGGACGACCTTGTACCGCACGCGGGGGGCATCGGAGTCGCGACGGCCACACGGCTGGTCGGAATCGGAGTCGGACGCGGCACAGCAGCAGCCGTCCTCGTCATCCTCGTCGTCAGAGGGGTCGAGGAAGTCTGGGTCCTTGGGACGGACGGTGCTGATCGGGTAGTTGGGGTTGATGCGGCGGTGAATGGCGGGATCAATCATGACGCGGCCGTTGATGTTGACCTTGATCACGGTCCGCTTCTTCTTGTAGAAGCCCATGCCTTTGTGGAAGCGGTAGTTCATTCCGCGCAGGGCCACGAACTTCTTGCCACGCTCGATCAGCCGGGCCTTGACATCTTCGGACTCGCGGTGGTACTTGAGCGGATAGCATCCAAGAGTGGTGATTTTGCGCGCGCCCTTGAAGGATTCCACCTCGGCGGCCATGGTTCCCATACCGAAGGATTTGCCGTCATACTCGAGATAGCGGCCTTCGATGCTGTACCACTGGCCTTTCATGAAGGAGGACTCTTTGGTGGCGTACTCGATCTTGAAGGCGCGGGGCTCGTCCTGGTTGCCGTACGTGGGAGAGTACGCAATGGTATTGGGTTTGAACAGAGCCCACAACAGGTCGAACGTAATCGTGTTGTTGTCCAGCAGGGGGTACAAGGTCTTTTTGGTTTCCGCATAGTCGATGTCCAGATACTTGATGAGAACCTTCAGGTGGTTGGCCTTGAGGGTGGCGGCCCGGCGAGCCTTCTTCTTCTTCTCCGTCTTGGCCTGTTGCTTCAAATCTTTCATATATTGCCGGGTCTCCTCGAGGTACAGGAAGAGCATGTTCGGGTCGACCACGGCCGTTTCCTGCACGAGACTGACTCCCTTGACGCCGTCCATGATCTTGGACAGCGCATCGCGGAGAAGTTTGCTCTTGATGTCGACGACTGTCTCCATGTATTTGTTCTCCCAGTCGAACTTGCGGCGCACCGTGAAGATGTACTGGTCCCACTCATCCGCACCCGGATCGTCGACGGTTTCTGTCAGCTTGAAGTTATGGATCGTGTTGTCCCATACTAGATAGCACCCGTTAGTGATAGGGGCGTGGAGGTGGAGGTGTAAGGAAGGGGTTTGTGCACGTACATTGATCCACCCGCTTGAAAGCCATCTTCGACGCGGCCTTTTTGCGGCCTTTGGATTTCTGTGAATTGCCTTTCTGACCATCGGTTTGGCCGTCAGACAAGCCTCGCTTCCCGCGACCCTTGTGGCGGCGCGTATCGGAGCGTTTGTTCCGCAACGTCGAGAGACGCTCCTTGGCTAGCAAGAGCGCCGTCTCGTCAGAATCGGTCGTGTCCTCGTCCTCGTCCTCGTCCTCATCTTCTGAAGAATCCTCTTGGGCACGGAGCTTCTTGGCCTTGCGTTTAAGCTTGAGTCGGGCGATCAGCCTCTTCAGCGCTTTCTCATCGACGGCTGAATCCTCCTCGTCCGTCTCATCTGCATCGGTTTCCGACTCCGATCGATATTTCTTCCGCCGGCTGGACTTGAGGCCCTTTTTGGCCCGTATCCGGGTCCTCCGTCGGCGGGTTTTCCGGTTCTCATCGGACTCAGATGAGCTGCTTGCAGACTCCTCTTCCTCACTCGCCTCGGAGTCGTTGGAGGTCGGGCTGTCGGAGTCGGATGTGGAGTCCGACGAGCTATCGTCGCTGAGCGTGTTGACGCCCTTGCGGGACTTTTTGTTCTTTTTAGCGGGGCGCTCTGCGTCCTTGCTGGGATGCTTTTTACAAGGGGTCTTTGTCGGGGTGCCCTCGGCGACGGAAACTGTGGTGGTCGTGTCGGTCTTGCCGGGGGTGGTGCTGGGGGTGGAGTTGTCGGCGGGCGGGTCGGTATCGTGCCTGGTAGTGGCATCGGTAGGGGGGTGGGGGTCCGCCATGGTCGGGTCCCGCTGTGGAGCCTCGGAAGGAGGTGTGACTGTCGGGGTCAGGAACGGGCCTGTTCCGTTAGCGCTGGGATCCGTTGGCGGGCCGGTAGTCGATCTGGGGTTGGAATCAGAAGAAGACATGGTGAAAAGCAGAAGGCGAGAGAAAGAGAATGGGGGAAGATGACAGCGGGGGAGCGAAAGGAGGCAGAAGCAGAGGAAACGGAGAAGGGAAAAGGAAGAAAATAGGCGATGACAGGGTATTTATGACAACGAGGGTAAGAGAGATCGTGGGAAAAAGGTCAGAATTAGGCAAAGTAAGACATGGAACAACGAAAGAACAGAGTGAGGCGACGACGGCATACTCTTAGGGCCAGCAATCCCAGGCTAGTTAATTAGGAGAGTTGGCGCCTTGCTTAGAGGTGCCGCGCAGATTGGCTGGGGAGTGATTTCTCTCTGGGATGGCGGTGAGTTGGGTAGAAGTGAGCTGTAGGATGATGAGATAGGGAGAAAACAAAATGAGACCGGGTGGAATAAGAGCAGTCGCAATCAACGAGAGGTCAAAGGGAGAACAGAGCAAAAAGTATCGCAGAGGAAGAAAGAGGAAAGACAATGGAGGATTGTCGATATACTTATAGAGCACACAAGGCTATCGGACCATCTCCATTGATGACTACAGGCGGGAGAAGGATGAAGAAAGACCTGAATACGGCGCAGGTGGTTGCCTGCGACCTTTGAAAGACAGCCTTCCCTCCGTTCGCTCCACCCAAGTCCAATCAGACGGTCATGGAATGGAAAGGCTAGGACCTGAACAAGACGATCTAAATACGGCATTTCCAGGAGTGCACGGGCATTGAATTTCTGAATCAATAAGAAAGCCAGACCAGGGCATTCCCCGCGACTTCTGCCTTCTGCATGTACAGCTCCCTGGGACAGGCTGGCCAATTGGAGGGACCAGGCTGCAGTTCGCTGAACGAGTCTGAACAGGTTGCACAGCCAGACATACGGACGGGCGCGGAAGGGCCCAGTAGCCTGGTTGACTCAACACCAATTAAGCCCATTCAACCGGGGGGGGGGGAAGCGCTGTAAGTTGAGAGCTGCACCAGTGGGTCGGATGCCTAAAGACGGTGACTCCCAATCAAGCCAACCACCAGGATTGACTCACCATCTAGGAGGTCCTGTTTCTGGTCACCGACATTTGGAGCCTTCAGCGCAAACCCAGCGTCATGACGCAGACAGGCAGAAATCCCGACCCCAGCAGATCAGAAGGCTACCCGAAGGACTAGACCGGGCTCTAGTGCCGATCCCTTGTCATACCAAAATCGAGGATCTCCGTGCCAGGAGACCCATGTCTGACGAATGGACGTCCTATTCGGGCCATCCACTCCGTGCAGCTTAGTCAATACGCCATATTTATAGGTTTGACATGTGTGTCTGAAGAAGTGAGGCCATTTTTACTACGCGATAAGAGTCAGTAAGGGGAGGAAAATGAGAGGAAGATAATACCGGAAGAAGAGGAATCGGATATCGTATACCGGGGTATCAATGTGGACCAGGGATCCTGACCAGACAATGGATGTTTTTAACATAATGAGCTGACGAGAGCTGTGGCGCGCTGGATCCCTGTATTTTAGATTGGGCTGAAGATTGACTTGAAGAAGTGAGTGAAAGTGAGAGTGAGAGTGAGAAGATGAGAGGACAGGAATATTGAGAAACAAGTGAGGCCCAAAAGATAGTAACGTGATCTCTACATCAGATATTCAGACCTCTCACCTCACTGATCTCAATCTGTCTGTCCACACACTCAACTCTTGAGCAGACCCAATATACAACTACTACATATTCAGATGGACAGTCCAGCAAGTTTCAATCACTTCAACTGAACAGATCACTATGGATACAAGAATGAGAATACCACCAGACATGATATTCACTTCCAAACCATGTATAGCGTCACGCGGAGCGTACTCAATAGGCAATTCTTAGTGAAATCCGTCATGGCAACCTCAGCAACAACAATTGACAACAGCTGGAGCCAGCACAAAGATCAGGATCACTCAACTGATTCTTCTCTTTCACATCTTCTCCCCCACCCTCCTTCAGACAGGATCTACCTACTCCTATACTAGTCTCTCCACGCCATCCAAACCTTCATAATCACAGCCAAGCAAACACCCCAATGACTACGAACGCAGAGACCACCACCGTTCCCTTCATCAAAGAAGAGCCCACCTCCAGCTTCACCCCCATCAACACCAAACAAACCGCATCCCCAAACATGGAGGCAAGTCCCCATCACATCCACCCCCAAACCACCAAACAACCTAACAAACACACAACCAGTCCAACAACAAAGCAAGCCCCAAACCCAGTACTCCCAAGCCAAGCACTCCTAAAAAGCGCACCCACACCCCCAAGACCCACGAAGGCAAAGACCAAACCAACGAAACCGCCGCCAAAACACCCACCAAGAAGCCCAAGACAATCACCACCAAAGCCATCCTCGCCAAAGCCAACAACATCTCCCCCATCAAGAAAGCCCTAGGTCCCATCCCCACCAGCCTGGACGCAGCCAGCACCGCCGACAAGGCCATTCTGCGCATGCGCGACGACGAGGGCCTCGGCTGGAAGGAGATCACTGCTGAGTGGTGCAAGTTGACGGGTGTGACCACTGCCGTCGGGCTGTCGACGCTGCGTATGCGCTACCAGACTATGAAAGCGAACTTTGTGGGGTTTACCGCTGATGATGTATTTCCTCCCTATACTCCTTGCTCTCGATATCCAGGTAGTCAGGGGGCAGTACCCAGCTAACAGACGGAAAAAAGGAACTCCGCCTCCTCGAGCACAAGAAACAGATCGAGCAGCGCTTTGAAGTAGAAAAATGGTCTCGCATCTCAGAGGCGATTGTCGCGGATGGAGGCGCCAAGTATGCGTCTGCGTCGTTGCAGAAGAAGTTCAAGCAGTTGGCTAACGCTGCTCCGGTTTCTACTTCTACTTCTACTTCTGTTGATGCTGATGATGCTGTTGAGGATGAATGAATGAATAAACGAATGGATGGATGCACAATGCGTCCAGTTCCGTCTTATTCTCATTGATCTGGAATGGATGGTTGGGTGTGTTTCTGGGCTCAGGACATCATACTACTGCGTGTGGTGTTTGGGGGGTTTCTTTTTTCTTTCCTCTATTGTTTTGTTTTTGTGATGCTTCTGGCTGAGGAAGTCATATTGCAGATGTTGGGGAATCCTTCCTTTCTTCTTCTGTCTTACTTTTGTTCTACTTTTGATTTGTTTTACTTTGCTTTGCTTTGCTTTCTTTACTTCGCGTTTGCCCATCTACGAAACCATCCCAGATATGTATCACCACGTCAAGATCAAGCAGCGCAACTGCCCTACAATGCCAGAGCCAGCACTACATAGCAGAATCCAACGCAATACAAAGCCCCTTAAGATCATCCGAATAAAGTAGAAAAGATAGATCCCTGTATTTCACCCAGAGTAAAAGAAAGGGGAAAAAAGACAAACAAACTAACTAGTACCCTGAACCATCCCGAAACCCACCAATAAGTACCACAGTAACAAACAGCCCATCAAAGCACGCCGAGGTATCTATTTTGTACCAGACAAAACAAAACTATCAAAGCAAGACAAAATAACCCAAGAAAACCTATTCCACCATCAAACCAAGCCAATTCCAATAAACAAATCCTCATAAAGAAAGAAGAACCAAAAAAAAGAAAGATCCTATAAAACGCTAATCTCCTGACGCCAGTCATACTCCGCACTCGCACGGCCCGCATCCCCCTGGGTCGT
This sequence comes from Aspergillus taichungensis, assembly GCA_002850765.1. Taxonomy (NCBI): domain Eukaryota; kingdom Fungi; phylum Ascomycota; class Eurotiomycetes; order Eurotiales; family Aspergillaceae; genus Aspergillus; species Aspergillus taichungensis. The sequence continues at coordinate 104,560 of KZ559566.1, read as the reverse complement.
AGCCGTTCGTTCGCTGTCCGTCCGCATGACGGGAACAGGGCGGATCTTGGCCCCGACGAAGCCGCGCCGATCGCGGCCGGTGCGGCCGCGGCCGAGCCAGTTGTGCTTGAGGGCCTTGCTGAGGAGTTCGATGTTTTCCTGGGGCTCGTCGCCGGTTTGCACGCTGGCGAGCACGCTGACGCACTGGAGCATGCGGCCGACGGTCTCGGTGATCATCTGGGAGGTGTCTGCTGCGGTGGACGAGCGGTGGATGATGCTGGGGCGTTGTGGCGGCGAGGAAAATGATTGGAAGATGAGCTGGTCGGGGTTGGACGGCGTGTTGGAGGCGGCGCGACTGCGGCTGCTGGTGTTGGTGTTCATGATCGGGTCTGACGAGTAGCTGGCGGCTGTGTTGAGGAAGGTCGACGAATGCGACGAGCCGTAGCTGGCATTGGCGGCGTCCAGGGAGGCGGCCGTACCGGGCCGGCCGCTGCTGGCGCTGCTGCTCTTGGTGGTGACGCTGGGCGCGGAGTGGCCCAAGTTGATGTTGTCGAGACTCAGTCGCGAGAAGGTGGCCTTGAGACCCTCGTAGCGGTACAGGATGACCATGTCGCGGAAGGCGATCAGCACGAGGTTGCGCACCTCCAGCTCACAGCCGGGGTACTCGCCTTCAAGGGCGGTGCTCCAGAAGTCGCTGGCCTCGCGATGGTTCATCACCGAGCCGCAGCCCTTGAACTCGAGGTCGAGGGGCAGGAAGACGGCCTGGATGAAGGGCAGGATGGTGCCGAAGACTAGCATCCAGATGTGGACGAGGTGCGGAACCAGCTTCTCGTCCGGCACGCCGTTCAGCGTGTGATTCAGCGTGGCAAAGCCCGTCTCCAGGAGCTCGCGCAGGTCGTCGACAATGGCGGTCGGCGTGCGCTTCTGCACGCAACGCTGGATGTGGATCAGGACCAGCTTGTTGAGGTCCTCGATCGCGATGCGCACGTCTTCCCCGTCGAAGATGACGAGGAGTTTCGCTTTGAGGAAATCCCACGCATCTTCCGGGGTCATGTTGTTCAGACCGAACCCCTGCAGCGTTTCGCGCAAGGCGACCTCCGGGAGCAACCCCGTCGAATTGCCGAGCGAGGATGACCCGGGGAAGACACCCGGCGTGGCCCCATTGACTACAGAATTAGCGATCGTTTCTTCCTGGCTGGACTCGGCCAGTGCCTTTTCCTCCTTCTTCTTTTCCCGCAGGGCGCGTCCGCCGTGCAGGAGGTCGAGTCCGCTCACCGACTTACCAAAGGTCGTCGACACCACGCCGGGGGATGCTGGTGTGAAAGAGTAGAGCGACTGCGGGGCGTTGGGATCCGCCGGTCGCGAGTTACTGGCTGCGGACGACAGCGGCAGATTGTGGTCGTTGTCTCGGTCCTTCAGCTTCAGCTTCTGCCGAGACAGGAAATGGTGATGCTTGTGTGACTTGTCCTTGTCTTTCTCCTTGTCCTTGTCCTTGTCCTTGTCCTTCTCGGTCCCCGAGGGCTTCTCCGCCGGCACCACCGTCGTCGACGACGTATTGTTCAAGTTGTACATGGACATGTTGCTATTCGAGGGAAACGTATCGGCCAGGGTGGGTGTCGTCCCGCTGACGATGCGGGACAGCCCACCGCCGCCCGCGAACCCCATCTTGCTCGGCGACGGCAAACCTCGATCTTTCCCCCCGGGATCCTTATCGCGACTGATCCCAATATGCTTCGGTTTGGAGAACAGCTTCATCTTCGATTTCTCCTTGCTCTGCTTGGGTTCGCGCTCGGGGGGACCCGGTTCTGGCGGTTGCAGCCCCCCTTGTCGCGGGAACACCACATTCGCAGCGGTGGTCGCTACATGACCATGGCCGCCCGCTGCGGCGCCAGTCTGATTCGTGGCAGGGAAGTACGAGCCCCCCGTGCCTGGAGGGGGCAGTGGTGGCGGTGGGGTCGGGGGCATTGTCGGCGAGGTGCTGCCGCCTCGCCAGGGCCGGGAGCCGTTGTCTTCGGAACTGCGGTGGATGAAGGTCTGGGGTCGTTTCGGGGGATGTTGCGCGGGAGGCTGATGTGATGGCTGTTGTTGCTGCTGCAACATGGCCGCCTGCGCGGCGATCCGCGAGGCTGACAGGCTCGCATCTGGGACCGACGCGGTGGGAAGGGAGGGCTCGAAGAAGCCTTGCGAATGATGACGCGAGCGGTGCTTATGCGGCTCCGACGGGCCACTGCGACCGGACGGCCTCCGCGAGGAGAGGTCATTGTGCGGCATGAAGGAGGAGGAGGAGGGTTGTCGGGCGTTCGAGGCGACGGAGGAGGTGCGAGGAAGACGAGGGGAGGATGGCGTTTGATTCACGGATGGTAAGTTGAGGGGTTGTGGAATCGCCGAAACCGCGGTCACATTGGAGTCTGACGAGGCATCACTTCCCGAGGAGCCAGGTCGATCCAGATCGTCATCGAAGGATTTCCGGGGGGGAGAGTAAGAAGGTGGGGGAGGGACGGGGGAGCGAGAGGAGACACGCTCCGGTGAGACGGGGGAGCGTAACATGGAGTAGTCAGTAAGAGGGGGGGCTGGATGGATGGAACGATGATGAGATAATGGAGGAGTAAGAACTAAAAAAAGGTCGACTAGGCTGGACGCGGCTAAAGGGGGGACGGACCAGCCCCCATGACGGTCCGAGGGTGAGACGTAGGTACTAAGTAAGGGTAAGATAGGTAAAGATGGAGATGGAGATGAAGATGAAGATGAAGATGGCAAATAGTGAAGGTTGGGAAATGCAGGCTGCCTGAGGGATCAACAGCGCCATGGGGAGATCGTTAGTTCTGTTCTTTCTCGCTGCTTGTCTCCTTGTGGGAAATCGCCCCGCCGATCTTTTCCTCCATCCCCGCCATTTCTTTTCCCTTACAACACACATTCTTTGACAACAGAGACAATCAAGAACACCATTACAGACCAACAGTGGAACGCAGATTATTATCGAAACAATGTCCACCCCCCTCCGCGCCGTTTACACCTCCCCGGAATCCACCCACTCCTTCGAACACACCATCACCGCGCCGCCCCCCTCCTCCGACGCCTCGTCCCCAGAGAACGTCAAGACCAAAGTGGCCTACCTGTCCGAACTGCGGAAGCTGGTCCCCGCCCTACAGGATGATATGAACGTGTTCCTGACCGCGCAGATGGAGGAGGAGAAAAAGGCTGCCGAAGCCGAGGGTCGCAAGGTGTCGGACAAGGAGGCCAAAGAGGAGGAAACCTACGGCGAGGAAGTCGTGGAGGATGAAGAATGAGCTCAATGAGTTCTATACGATACGATACGATACAGGGGGAACCGCCTACGACTACGACCGCTGGTCTACGACGAAACGGGCCACGCACGGATAGCGAGAACGATGTTAATATATATTAGATGAGAGAGTCCCGGGGTATCAAAGCAGAAGAACTCATGCGCCACTCCATGGCTGGGAATGCATCGATCGCGATCGTACAGGAGGTTGAACACAGAAACAACGAAAAGAGGAAAAGGAAAGAAACGAAAAAAAGAAAGAAAGATAAAAAAAAAAAACACCAACAAAACCACAGGAATCGACGCCGTCCACAATACCTATTTTCTCTATTTGCAATCACGAGGGTGAGGGAACGCGCTTGGAGCAGCCATGATGCACGACGGTATTACTGGAACAAGTCAGCAAGAACAATTCACCCTTCACCGCAAGACAGAAACAAAGGGGAAAAAGAATAAAAGAAAAAAAAAAAAAAATACATACTCAGGAAACACATCAATGACACTCCCTCCAATCCGCCGATGGCAGATCCCGCACACTCTCTCCTCAGTGATAGTGACATGGCGCGACCGCGACGATTTCACCCCGGAGCCCTCGCCCACCAACAATTGAGCCTGTGTTTTAATATTCTGTGCCTTTTGCAGGTTAGCCACAACACGAGTCTCGCTGAGAAACGAAGTCGCGGCGCGCATGCGGCCACGGAAGTAGAACTCGAGGTCCTTGACGGGGAGCGTCTCAGGGATGAGGCCCAGCGCGGAATTCGGAGGGAGCCGGGAGCCATGTTTGGCGAGCACCTCGAGCGCAGGGCCATACCGCGGCTGATAGCCGTGGGGAGGGGTCAGATAGAGCGATAGCAAAGTGAGGTAGATAGACGGTTTGTCCTCTGAATCGAGCGCGGCTCCGCATCGCGCGTGTGTATCCTCGACGGGTGTATCCTCCGACTTGTGGAGGTGGTTACAGTACTCTTCTGCCTTGACGTAGTCTTCGAGTTTGAACACGTAGATCTCTAGCGCCTGGCGGTGCTGGCCCATCTTGCTGAATACGATAGCGCGCGCCTCGTAGAAATCGGGGTCTTGACGAGCTAAAGGTGAGCTAGTCATTCGACGGGAAATAGAAAAACGAGAGGATGAGAAACCCGGCTTACCTTCGCGATCCAGACGGTTCAAAATCTTTGCGGGCGAGTACTGCTGGCTGGACTTCAACATATCCAAGAACCTATCCCGCCACGAATGGCGCTCACTCTCGCTCGCAAATGGCCACTCGCCCGTCTTATCCTGCGTCAAGCGATCCAAGTATAGCACGAGCAGCTTCTGATGCAAATCCGGCGTCATGTCATTCAACTCCGCAATGACATGCTCCAAATACCGCACAGCCAAGGCGACATCAATAGTCTTCAGGAACTCGAACACACGATCGCGGGGGAGCGTCTCCGCGTTCTCCGTATCCGCGAGGAAGATCTCCATGCCAAGCGCGGGGTCTTCGCGCATAGGCCACTCCGCGAACTCGAGGATGAGGTCGATATAATCCGGCGGGAGGTTCTGCAGGTATCCGACTGTGCGCTTGGGGCCGTGAAGCTGGGGCGCGGTTTCGGCTTCCGAATCGGCCTGGCCGAACTTTTTGAGGAGCTCGAGCGCCTCGCGGTGGAGCTTTTTACCGTAGAGGAAGTCGATGAGGTCGTTGTGGCGGCCTGTTTCTTCGAGGCGCTCCATGACGACTTCGGGGTCGCAGAAGTTTGCGATGCGGAAGAGAGAACCTGCGAGGGATGGGGTGGCGAACATGTGGGCGCGGAAGAGCGTCGTGTCGACGAGTCTGGCCTTTTCGCGTAGTAGGTCGCCGAAGTCGTAGTCGCGGCTGTCTTTGGTTACGTCGAGGAGCTTCATGACGGAATCGGTGAATTCGTCGTCGGCTGCGTTGGTTGGAGGGTCGATGATTTTGAGAGATCCATCTGGGTTGAGAAACCGCTGAAACCGCCGCCGGACGTCAGCCAGGTAGCCCTGGAGCTCACGGACGGCAATCTTCAGATCTCTCCCCTGCAAGGGCTTGTCCTTGGCGTCTTCTGGCTTTCCACGGATACTGCCCGCATCACTGCTATCGTCCGCCCTCGAGCGGAGGAAGGACCTCACGGACGGCACGTGGGTCAGTGTCTTGATGCCAGGACCGTCCTCTGAACCAGCACCATCATGTTGGTTCTGATTCTCCTGAGATTTGGGCGGGCTTTCAGGCATGCCGTCCTCGGACTCGTCAGACTCCTCCGGGACAGAAGAGAGCTCCCCAGCAATGAGGCTAGGATACAGGCGGATGACAGTCTCAGGGGGCGCCGAGATCTCCGTGAACAAATCCAGCGAGTCACGGTATTTCCGCGCCCCAAACAGGCCCTGCGCCTTTTCGAGCTTAATCTCGCGCAGGCGCCTTTCTTTATCGGTGAGGAGGGCATCTTCCAGCATACCGGCAAGACTAATAGCCTCGTCCAGATAGTCTTTTTCCACAAGCGAGTCGATCTGCGTGTCATAGCTCAAGGCCTCCATCCGCCAAATAGTGCGGTCACTTCCGACCAGGAAACCCTTTCCGGCGTGCGCTAGACTGATAGTCGGCTGAGGGATGCGCATGAAACTGGCGGACGGCAACGGCACCGACTGCAGCAGGGACAACGTCTCCGGGTTGCGGACCTCCAACACGCCCTTGGACGAATCGTGCAGAGCCAGCAGAAACGGATACGAATACCCGATATCCACCGGCGCATGACTCCACGGAATCTGCCTGCGGCCCAGCGAGTTGCCGTCAACATCGACGAACTGCGTGTTGATATCCTTAGCCAGGAGCACCTGGCCCTCACTCAGCCGCGTGGCCAGCGGCTTCGGTGCCGTGCCACCCATCCCGATATAGCTCATACTGACGACCCCAACGCCCGCCAACCGGCCAGTCTCCTGACCCCCAGGACCACCAATACTGCCGGGGCCAACCAAATCCGTCACCTCGGCAGTCTCAATATCAACCAAGACAAAGCTCGAGCTCAGCCCCGCCACCAGCCTCGTCCCAGACACCCACGTCAGCGTCTTGATCCCACTAACAAGCGTCATCTCCGCGGTGTCCTTCTCCAGCTCCATATCGCGCCACGTCCAGAGCAGAATCTTCCTCTTCACGGCCACCACCAACCGGGACACAATAGACGGCACGCCCGTCTCGGGATCATTAACGATATTGGACGTCACAGCGAAAGTCGACGCGCCTTTCGTACGGGCAAGCTGCTCCTGCAGCTCATACGTCTGCAGATCATGCACAGAGACATACCCGCCCGACAGCGAAACAAGCAGCTTGGCCTCCTTGATGAGCGCCAGCTGCTCGACCTTGTACCGGGAGAACTTCTCCAGCTCGCGCAGCAACTCCGTCTGCTTTCTCCCCTTGCCGGTATCCCCCGTTCCATTTCTATCCCCTCCTAATCCTCCACCGGCGCCATCTTCGCTGAGGGTATGACTGTGGTTGTGGTTGTGGGTGTGATCATGGTCGAGATGGCTACCATCCCCATCCAGAGCGTGGTTATCGTATTCAACCTCGTTAATTCGATATATGCGCAAACTGCCATTATTCAGACCGACCAGAAGCCGGTCCCCATAAGGGAGAACGGACTCAATGCGCGATTTGTCTCGCGGTTTGAGCTCGACGAGCGGCCGAGCCGTGAAGGCTGATAACATGGCTTGGCGGCGAGCTGCTGGTTCCGCGGACGGGCGGCCACTGGGCGGTGTTGGGCGGTACAGGCGACGACGATAGTCATGTCCTTCTTCATGCGAGGTGGGGATCAAAGTAGAATTAGTCCAGCTACAGGGCGTAGCAACCGGGAATGCTGATCATATTGTCCAGAGGGGAGAACCCTGTGCTGGGGTGGCAGTAGTATTAAATGGAGGGAAAGTCGCCGAGTGTAGTAGTGGAAGTTGATGGGGGAATTCGAACGATGACGGACTTTCCCGCCTCATGTGACTCGATGCTGATCCACTTGCTGCCTGGGTGGAGTCGACATGTCACGTCCTTCCATACCTACTCCGTAGTACTACTTGGTATTTATTTACCTGGTTTTTGTTGGTTTCTACTTATTTAATGACTGCAAATTTCTGTTCTTCGGTTTTGACTTTTGAGTGCCACGAATGGTGTCATTATTCAATGTATATTATCTATCGAGTAAACGGCCCGGTTCACCTCCCGAGAAGACAAACAACCGTGAGGTAGTAGTGATGCATGGGTAGAGTCTCCGACTCGACTCCATAACGATGGATCAGCTCTTCTCTATGTGGTACAAACAAGAACGCGGGATGAGAAGATAAGACAAGAGCCATATGCAGAGGAAGAGGTTAAAAGGTGGTGTGCGGAGAGGGATAGGTACCGAAACGAACTTCTTGAAAGCGTGCGTGCCCTCGTCGCCAGCGGATCATGATACAGAGAAGAGGAGGGAGGGGAGAATAAATGCCGTGAGGGAGGAAAAGAGAAGAGGCCCAGCCTACTATAGGACAACATGGAATCCAGAACCGCGTCAATTAAAAATGTGCGGCCGAATGCTTCAGGGTTTAACCTCCGTCGGGTAATCCTGGTGCTTCGCGGAGGTGCCCTTGGCGCGCCACGTTGACACGGCGGGGATGTCCGCCTTGAACCGCTGCTCTTCGGTGCCATACGCGCGCGGGGTGAGTTTGATGAGCGTGTGGAGCGGCACCTCCATCCACGGGCTCTGCTCCTGGGGAACGTTGAGGAAGTAAGAGTAGATACAGCGGAGGACGGCCTGGTGGGTGACGATCATGATGTTTTCGCTGCGTTCCAGCTCCATGATGATCGGCTCCAGACGGATTACCACGTCGCGGTAGGATTCTCCGCCCCGGTAGCGGTAGTTATACTTGTCGTCGTCGCGCGCGGCAAAGTCGTCGGGGTATTTCTGCGCGATCTGCTCGTATGTGAGCCCGTCGCAGACGCCCGAGTCCAACTCGTCGAGCGCCTTCCACTCCAGCTTCTCGAAACCCGTCTCCGCCGTGAGGTGTCGGGCTGTCTGGATGGTCCGTCGTAGCGTGGAGGTCCAAATGACGATCTTGGTGTTGGGAGGGATCCCGGACTTTCTCATGAGACCGGGCAGTGCTTGCGCATACGCCTCCCCCCGGGGGGAGATGTTCGAGTCACCGCCGATTTTCCCGGTCAGGTTATACTCCGATTCGCCGTGCTATTTCTGAGTCAGAACCACTTCTCCAAGGTCTCTCCCCGTTCCCGGAACACTTACGCGCGATAACCAGATAGAGCGGGGTTTGATGTGCAGGTTTTGGATATAGTATACCAGCCGACTCGACAGATAATCCTTGATCTGGTTGATAATGACGGTGGAGCCAACATTGATGAGCTTCACGTAGGTATAGCTCTTCTCATTATCATCGATAGTCTCGTAGACCTTCTCGTAGTTGCGGATGCGGTTGCGGAAGTCCAAAGCGGCCATCTCAGGGTCCTGCCCCTTATAGTCCGGCGACGTGGTCTTCACCTCGAGGATGTTATTCATGATGAGGTCCTCCTCGTCGCAGATGGACTCGACGAATAGCGTTTCGACGTTCGCCTTGGAGCAGCTCTCGTAGATCCAGCGCCGCCGGTCCCGCGTCGAATTGGTCGCGTCGAGAATGGCCACCACGCCCTTGCCGCTATTGAACCACTGCAACATGTCCTCCATGGCGGACTCGGCGGCCGCGCGCCGCATCTTCTCACCCTCGCTGTTGTGCGGGTCGAAGAAGGTGGCGCTGGGCTGAGGGGTGTTGTTTCGTCGATAGGATCCCACGTTAAACACTCGAGCTGGGATCCCGACCCAGGCTAGATATCGCATTGCTTTCCCCGCGATGAGACTCTTGCCTCTCGCGGGCAGACCGACCATGACGACACATATTCTGCTGTCATCAGACTGGGATATGTTAGTTTACTTCCAATTTACTTCCAATGGTTCGGATGAAAAGCGCAAAGCGGTTCAAACAACGGTGCCATGGGCGGCGACCAACGACGAGACGAAGCGCGAAAAACCGGACGCTTGCCATTTCGCCGATAGGTACACCGGCAATACCCTGTACACGAAGCCAATGGGAACACGAACGGCAAGTCAACTTACACTAGCAAAATAGCTCTTGTGGCCATTGCCCCTGCGGAGTAACGACGACATGCCGGGCAAATCCAATCAATCAAGATCCCAGGAGGAAGGAAAACCGAATCTTTGGCTCCAACAGTTAAATCCCACCAACCTCGGCCAAAAAACACGACTTGTTCCGAATGAAGGCAAAGGGAGTGTCGTACAACGTTCTTGCGTTTTTTGAAGAACGATCGATCGGTATATCAATTGCGTGAGGAACTTTTTTTTTTTTTCCGTGCCCCTATTTTATCCCCCTTGTCGCAATACGTCTGACGATTCGATTCAGGAACGGGTAGAAGTATGATTAAGGCAGATAGAGTTCTTTCCTGGTCGAATCGTCTTTCTTGGATTTTTTCCAGCCCCGGTCTCGGTTTCGGTTGGGACAAAAAGGTGGACAGGGACAGACAGATCCGGCTGGCCGTCTCGCAAGAACAGACGATTTAATCAAGAAAAGAAGTAAGGAAGATAGTCCAGATCATACAGATGAATAAGGAGTCAAGGAAAAAAAAAAGAGGGTCCAACAGGTTCCTGGGGAGGAAAGGAGGATCAACCGATCTGGAAAGAAAATTCCTTGAAGGCCAACGTCAAGTTCAATGCGGTGAAGCCGGGTCAGACGTCATCCATGATGTTCGCGGGGCAGAGATAAGAAGTCGTTAAGTAAGGTCGACCGGATGAATGGGCCGTTATATACCTCTTGGATGTAGGATAAAAAATTAGTAAAAAATCAATAATTTCCACACCATCAGATGGTCTATCTTTAGAATAATGGAGAGGGTAGGATAAAGCGTCACAGATCAACCGATCGAGAAACTCCATCCATCCATTATTTCCCCCCAAGAGAAATCAATCCCATTGTAATCACGCACACCACGTGATGCGGATGTTTTCGTTTTCGTCGGCAAACGCAAAAAGGCTGAAGGACCGACTTCTTCCGCGTTATTTTCTTGCTCGTTCTGCCTCAACTGGTTTGGGAATCCCGGTGGACCCTTTTCTTTTTTCCCTTTTTTTTTTTTTTTCGGCGCATGCTCTAGATTTACGTACAGATTGGGATTCTAGACCAGCTGCCGGTGAGGATGATGGATCATTGGGAAATTATTGATCGAGTCATTTGACTCGACGATTTAACTAGTACATGTCTTCGGTATCGTGGAAGATCCTCTTAGAGTAATCCGTCGCCAATATTTATATGGTTCATTGTATTCAAATTTCACCATTTTATCCACGTCACCATGCGGACTGCATAAATACATAGTTAGTCTATATTCTATCGCATATCATACCATGGTTCTATTAGCAAAAATCGACATGGTTAAGGGTTGGCATTTACAATGCCAATTTCTAGGGTAATACGAATGACAATGTTGATTGGAATGTAAACAGTGCGAGTCAACTACAATTCCAGACCATGTAGTAGCTATATGCCATTCTCTCTAGAGGTTTACTCTGGAGTAACTCGTCGCGGAGAAAAATATAGTGAAACCTGAAATCCAGGGCAGAGACCAATTAATAAAACTACAATGTATCACAACCAGACTACAGAATGACAATGTACATGCATTCCACCTGAAAAATTACTGAAAATCTTGACTTTACTCACAAATGAACAAAAATATTGTCTTTAATTAAGAATGAAAAGATCATCCCATGTTTTTAGGTCTATTTCTTGAATTCGTGGATCATACCCATATCATGCTGTTTCCTCCAGTCACGTGAGCCCAACGCGCGCATCCTGCCCGAATCCGACGGGCTGCGGGCCGTCAATCACGCAACTGTTTCTTTTATCTGGAGCAAAAAATTCCGCCGGTTGTTCAGGAGCAGTGTGCGTGTGTGGACGACAGTTTTTTAGCGAGCTAGCCAGCATGCATGATCCTGTTCGAACCAGCACGTACACGACGTCAAGCTCCTGTCACGATCATGTCGTAAACCCCCGCGGGTTGCCCCGCATCGGGTGATCCATCCAGAGTGTCTGACTGAGTCCACAGGGGGAAAGGGGGGTGAGGGTGGGGGAGGGTAAAAAAGGTGGATCAGGCCTCAGCAGGACCGTTGGAGGTGTCCCGCGAGGAGGACCACCGGGTCTTACGGTCGTCGGAGTTGGAGGTCTCGCCACGAGCGCGCTGCACGCGCACGTTACCGCCCCAGGGTCCTTCCTTGCCGTTCAGCGCATCCATGGCGGCCTGCGCCTCTTCCACGCTGCTGAAGTCGACGAACAGGTAGTAGTGGTCGCCGGCTTCAAATCGCTTGGCCGGGTGGGGAGCGAACAGCTTGCTGACGTTTTGGCTGCATGGTTTGAAGAGATAATATCAGCATGATAGTCAGTCTTTTTACAGTGGAAGATGTAAACATACACATCATAGCCCTGGAAGAACTGGGTCATGTTGCTGCTGATCTCCTCGGCATCCGTCAACCGAGGGAGTCCGCCGACGTACAGACGACGGCTGGAATCGCTGTTGGTCCGGTTGAAGGCAGGGGCAGGGACAGGGGCAGGGGCATCGCCGCCGCGGCGCCACTGGTCGACGCTGAAGGGCGCATTGCGGTTCGGACGGGGCGATCCATCGCCCTGTTGCTGCTGCTGCTGCTGCTGTGACCGCTCGCTGGCGGACTTGACCACACCGGGGCGGATCTTAACCGGACGGCCGAGGATATCACTGCCGTCCAGCTCGACCATGGCCTTGTCGGCCATCTCCTTAGACTCCAGATCAACGAAGCAGTACGAGGGGTTCCGGCCGGTAAAGGGATCGACAGCGATATCAATCCGCTCACTAATGCAACGCACAGATCAGTCTCGCCCCTTCCAAGGAAACAAATGATAGGATTCCGTTCCATACATCGCAAACTCAGCCGCCGTGAACAGCGCCTTCACATCCTCCGTCTTGGCCGTATAAGGCATATTGCCGACATAGAGGCGGCGTCCTTCGTTGATCACCTGCGGCACGCGCGGACTCGGGCGACTGAACGCCGTGCGCGACGTGGTGGTCTTGGGACCCGGGGACCCGGCGCCGCTGGGGCTCTCTTCGCCCTTCATGCGCCAGTTGGGAGAGTGAAAGGCGCGGCCGGTCGTTCGAACGCCATTCTGCGAGAACGACTTGACGGGGGCTAGGGCAGGACCTTATTAGTGATGAAGGTCTATATATCAAAAAAAAAAAGCCCACCATGGCTTGGGAGTATTGTGCATTATGCCCGGACGAGCAGCACCATGGCGGGATATTCCTCCTACACACTTTGTTCCTGGGGTTGCGGAATCTCGGGAGCGTCGACCATTGTGACTGATAGTCTGATATAGACTGAATGGATAGAGGGTAGACGAAAGGAAAGAGGGAACTATGGCAAGATCTGCATCATGCGGTATTAGCAATGGCTCCAATTCAACCTGAGGATCTCTCCTAGTTCGACAAAAACAGGCAAAAAAGTGACCACGATGAAGCCCTCGTGACCAAAGCAAGCAAGAGCATGAGCATACATACCGTAACTCAATTCCTACAATAGAAGTAGGTTAAGAAATTAATTATAGCAAAACGTAAAAAAGAAAGAAAAAAGAAGAGACAAGCCTAAAACTATCGAACCCAAACAAATAGTCCAGATCTTGAATAAAAATAAAATTCACGGAGGACGCCACTCTAAAGATCTCAGACTCTCATTCTCATACTATCTTTTTTCGGCGCGTCCCAAAATTCCTCTTTTTTTTTTTCTTCCTTTTTTTTTCTGGAATTTAACAAACAGGACAAACTAGACAAATGGACCCGGTTTTTGTTTGTTTCCAATTGGTTCGTTAGCGAATTTCTTTCGACCTTCCTTAAGCTAGTTTCTTTTGTTGATAAATCTTTTTTTCCTCCTGCTTAAATAGCTTGCATGCGCGCTGTTTTCTTCGTTTTTTGTCTTCTTTTCTTTTGTCGCGAATGGACCAACCCGAGCGGTGGACTACAGCGTGTCATTTTATGTTGTGACACGTTTGTTTCCCTGCTCTCGCTTTTTTATTAGGTCTCGCTTGAGCATCATTTTGATGGCGTAGTGGAGGAAATGGAGGAATCACAAGGATTATTTGAATGAATATCCTACACTTCTATGATGATGATTTGATTTCACACAGACCTGTTCTGATTATACCATGCGGACATACAATCAATGTTCAACTGCTATCTGAGAAGTGTCCCCTGCCCTTGCAATATTATATATAGAATAAAATTATATACGAAAGACAAATTGGAAACACTTGAACGTGTGAAACATATCCTAATTACTTGAGATCCTTGTAAACCACATAAAACGCACCATACCACCTACTCATTATACTTAGGTGGGTGAGTGATGACCTGCTAAAGTTCAGTTAGGGCAGTCACGTGTTATATCCTGCGTCGGTTGGCACAGCATGTGCGTCCGCGCGCTCGTACAACACTTCCGCCCGGACGCGCTGTCGTAGAATATACCGCTTGATGAAGTACGGAATCTGACGGAGTCCGTACTGAGCGTGCAGGCGCGTTGGCACGGAGAAGATCTGGTCCAGTTCTTCCAGAGTTCGCCCCTTGGTCTCCGGCATGAACAGGAGGATGGCGAACCATCCGACGATATTCCACGCACCGTAAAACGAAAAGGCACCCTGGGACTTGAACGAAGACTGCAGGGACGGCCAGGAGACGGCGAGGATGAAGTTGAACAGCCAGGTGGTTGCGGTCGCCAAGGCCATGCCGTACGAGCGCACATACAGTGGGTATGCTTCGGCGGAGTAGGTAAAGGGGACGGGGCCTTCGCCGGTCGAGTAGACGGCGCAGAAGAGATAGCTACCCAGAGCGATACAGGCAAGGCGCGCGTGGGTGCTGGTCTCTGGGATGGAGTGACTCCAGCCGATGAAGAACATGAAGGCTGCCATCAGCGGGAATGTGGCCAGGAGCAGGTTGCGCCGTCCGAAGGTGTCGATGGTGTAGACCGCCGGGATGGCGAACAACCAATTAAGCACACCCCAGCCGAACGACGCGGCCAGCGCAGTTCGGATATGAACATTGCCGAGCTTCACAAAGATCACGGTCGAGTAATAGGCGAGGACATTAACGCCTGGATGAGGCGGCGGGTTAGTACCTGGGTGGAGGTGCGGTTCCAGTGGACGCTATGGGCAGAGCACTTACCACAGAACTATGTCAGATGTCAGCGCACGCCAGTCAAAAATAAAAGAGTCAAGGGATATGTACCTGTTGTAAGAACATGACCAACTCAGATGCAATCAGTGCCCGTCGGTTGCGCGGCACGGTGATCAGCTCCAACATCTTGTTTCGACCCAATTTCATCGAACTCTCCGCCTGCAGCAAGGTATACATGTAGTACATATCCCGAGCCGCCTGTACCTTGTTGAAACGCAGGCGACACATGGATAGATACGCCTTGTCGTACCGATCGCGCTGCATGTACCAACGCGGGGATTCGGGACAACTAAAGACAAAGCAGCAGACTGCGATTGCCGGAAGCATCGCTGATCCCATCATCAAGCGCCACTGGAGTCCGACGATGCCCGACACGTCCTTGACATTGTAGAAGATCAGGTCGGCCGCATAGCCCAGCATGATGCCAAACGCTGTCCACATCTGCCACTGCATCACCAAGGCGCCACGGATCGCGGGAGGGGCAGTCTCCGCCGCGTACACCGGGACGGTGGCCGACTTGGGACCGATGCCGAAGCCCAGGGCGAACCGGGCGATGAACATATGCCACCAGGTGTTGACAAACCCCTGCCAGAAGCAGGTGATGGCCGAGATGCAGCAGGTGATAAAGATTGTCCCGCGACGTCCGAACCAGGCGTTGAAAGGGACCGTGAGCCAGCAACTGATCGCCGCACAGCAGAGATACGGGGCCGCGTTCACCAGGCCGGTCAGCCAGTCGGACGCGGAGTCCCCCTCCTCGAGACCAAATTGTACCTTGTAAAATAAATGGGCGCCGTTAACCACCGTCTCGTCTAAAAGTAAAGGCTATCAGTCATGAATCTCGAGTGCAAATGCATGGGTCCGCGATGGGCAGAAGGAGACCAACCCATTCCTTGCACAGCGGCTGACAGAGAGCACAGCGCAACGACCAGATACATGGTCCATGGCTGGGACCACCGGTGTGCGAATTCATTCTGCAGCACCTCCAATTCTTCAGGCTTCAAACCGGGCACCATGGCAAACTTGTCGGGTGTCTGCGCCAGCATGGCACCGATTCCAAAAGCCCGGATGTCCTCTTCGTCACCCAAGCAGTGCTTAATTGCGAAGTTCATCCCTTGTTTTCGCAGCTCCTCCTGAGTATATCCTGCCAGGGGATTGGCCAGTTTCGCGTTTAAATTGCGCCGTGCATGGTCTGCCGCGTTTCCCGGAAGACGGGGAGAGATGGCGGTCTCTTTGCGAAGGTTCTCAAATTCGATATCGCCCCCATGATGTTTCGTGATAGGGTCCCCAAATGTACCGGTCTCATTCCTTCTAGGCATTTGGGCGACTTGGTGGAGGAGTTGTCGAGGCTCTGCTTCAAATCCGAGGATTGAAGCTGCTCGTAGGGGATCTGTAAACGGTATAAGTCTGGTTTTAGCTAGGATAGGCCGAGAGAATGAAAAAGGAAGAAAGATTCTTCAGGGCGGTAGAAGAGAACATGGACCTGGAAAGGGGGCTGTGAGCAAAAGACGGTGCAGCCCAGCAGGCTGATACTCAAATCGTACTCGCAGATCAACAAAGAGAACCAGGGATGTGACAAAGAAACCAGGGTCGCATTACTTCCAACCAGGAGAAGTTTCAAAACAAAGAAAAGGTTAGCCCATGTAATCTTGAGTCTGGACCCTTTCTGCGATAGCAAAAGGAAGCAGAGAAGACACCATGTTCGAGTCCCGACGTTCTGGGGGAAAAGCACCCAGACGAGGCTCTCGATTGCATCCTTGGCGAAATGCGTATACAGTCTACGCTGACGTGTGAGCCACCGGGCTGTTCCAAAACATCGCCCTTTCACACGTGCCTGCATTTTCTTGTCGTCCCCGAACATGGGTCAACGGTTGGCTTGCTGACTTCCGAGCTGCTGTTGATTGGATGCCTGCTACCAACAACATCATATCCGTGCATAAATTTGAAGACAAAGATGGTAACGCTCTTCGTATTTGATCCAATGATGATATTGCCGGGCGCAATTAGAGGGACTTGGCCGGGGAGCGTCTGACAGCGCTGGCTGAGACAGGGGGCATTGTTTCCCTCTTGTTGGTTTTACTTTTTGCTGAGAACAATCCAACGAGGACCATCAGCAGCATGGATGAAGTACCAAAAGGGAAAATGGGGAGATTGCAGGTTTGACAGTGTCGCATTCCAATATTCCAGTAGCAGGGGATGAAGATCGGGAGAAGAAAGAGATTGATGAAGTTGAAACAAGCTGAGCAGAAGCAGCTCCAGCTCACGGGACTGTTGCTCCAGGCACCACATGCCTATCGGAGGTTGTCTGTCTTGGATCGCCTCTCCTAAGTCGTTATTCGAGGGTTTTTAACCCACAGAGTCTATTCCTAGAGGCGGGCTCTTGCATTCAATTCCCTCACTCCATGGGCCGCAGTCATAGCATTGGATAATCCTACCGACCGTATGAAATATATACTCCTTCCTACCACTATCCATGCACCGAGACAGTAGTGTGGCATGCATATCGAGTAGCCATGCAATAAGATCTCACATCCGGGGAATATCTCCTCCAACGCCTTGTCTACCCCCAGGTCACTGGGCACACAACGTGCCTTCAACGAGATCAGATCGCATCGCTTATCAGCGGCGCGTGGGCGACAATGCGGGGAGATCTACAGCCCCATCGGATCGGATGTCTTCCGTCCGTCGGATCCGGCCCCGCATTCTTGTATACCCCAGACAAGATAATGACACTGGCTTCGATGGACATAATACAAATAGAGTTTTGATTTTAATTTCTATGAAAAGATTGGTGTTGAGTTGTGCTGTCTTTTACTAAAATGTAGTCGTGGTGGGCTTTGCTATTACATATTACAGTTTAGACGCTTGACCCGGATATCCCAAGGAGAGATCCGTGTTATGACAATCTTCTCCGCACGTCGCAGCCGTCGGAACAGGATCGCTGGTCCGTCCTGATCCGTGTCAAATGATATAAAGAGCCGGTTGTTCTTGCATGCGCCGGGCCATCTCTCTTGAACAGAACCTCTTATTCCTCCAATATACCTAAAAGCATACCCCCCAACGGGCTTGAATATACTCCACACTTGTACTAAAAATCCACGACAATGCTTGGAAAGATTGCCCTTGAAGAAGCCTTCGCGCTTCCACGATTCGAAGAAAAGACTCGATGGTGGGCCGGCCTATTCTCAACCGACGTGGACACGCACGTGCGTGAGATCAACGATATCAACAAGATACGCATCCAGCACGCAGACAAGCACGGCGTCGGCTACCAGATCCTATCATACACGGCACCAGGGGTCCAAGACATCTGGGACCCGGCTGACGCGCACACCCTAGCTGTCGAGATCAACGACTATATTGCAGAGCAAGTCAGCGCGAATCCCGACCGCTTTGGCGCATTCGCGTATGGCCCCTCCATCTATCCCCCAACTCGCCCATCTATGCTGACCAACACGAACCCATCTAGCACCCTATCCATGCACGACCCCCAACAAGCAGCAACCGAGCTGCGCCGCTGCGTCGAAAAGTACGGGTTCAAGGGCGCCCTCGTCAACGACACGCAACGCGCCGGCCCCGATGGAGACGACATGATTTTCTACGACAACGCCAAATGGGACATCTTTTGGCAGACCTGCACGGAGCTAGACGTTCCCCTCTACTTGCACCCGCGCAACCCAACGGGCACAATCTACGACAAGCTCTGGGCAGACCGAAAGTGGCTCGTGGGGCCCCCACTGAGCTTCGCGCAGGGCGTCAGCCTCCACGTCCTGGGGATGGTCACCAACGGGGTCTTCGACCGCCACCCCAAGCTGCAGGTCATCCTAGGTCATCTGGGTGAGCACATCCCGTTTGACATGTGGCGCATCAACCACTGGTTCGAGGACCGCAAGAAGCTCTTGGGTCTGGCGGAGACGTGCCAGCGCACTATCCGTGAGTACTTTGCCGACAATATCTGGATCACTACCTCGGGGCACTTTTCTACTACAACGCTGAACTTCTGTATGGCTGAGGTGAGCGCCGACCGGATCTTGTTCTCCATCGATTATCCCTTTGAGACGTTTGCGGATGCGTGTGACTGGTTTGATGCTGCGGAGCTGAATACTGTTGACCGGTTGAAGATTGGGCGGGAGAATGCGAAGAAGTTGTTCAGGTTGGGGCCTTATAAGGATAGTTCTGCCTAGTCTGGTATTTGTGGATTTTTCATGAGGATGGCTTTGTAGGATCATTCCGTGGAAATATACTTTAATTTTATTGTGCATACGTGATCTAGATGACTTCCCTGTCGGTGGACGATATCGCGTGATACTGGAATTTGCAAATTGTCAATTACACGACGCTATGGCGCTCTGACGTCTATGAAATCGGTCCATTCGCTATCTTGAACACGAACCTGATGATCGATCTGCGTGCATCGTATCTCAGGCACCCGTCGTAGTCGGTATCCACCATACAAAGCGGGACCAAAACGTTAATTCAACGTTTTGGTGCAGTGGCTGAGATTCCATTCTCTATCGTACCATTTGTCCTCCCGAGTGGTCGTGACATCTAACCCATAATTTAGAGACACCTGATCATCAACCCGACCATCCACTTGATTCTGAGATCCGGCCGGGGTCACAACCAGATCAGATCTAAAGTAGACCCTGGCTCAACGGCACATCCCAAAGCTGCCAACCGAGTGACTGGAGTACTTAGGGACTTTAGAGGAGATCTACTAGTAGTAGCACGGTCGAAGTGGGCGGGCATGCCCTCGAAGTTTTGTAGCTAAGAGGAACTCGGCAGCTCGGGGCTGACTTGAAGAGGACAAAGGTTAGACATGGAGAAAAAAAGAATTGTGAGGACTGGCAGAATATGACTTACGATGTTCGCCCCCAGGTGACGACCTTCTCCAACGTTGACTAAAGCCCAGTTGCAAATCGAGACTTCACTAGGGTTCCTCGTGGATGGGGCTTCCAGAAGTCCAGGCAAAGCGAACACAAAGCCAAGGATGTAGTGATTGCCAGCGGGCTTCTCCTGGGAGAGCGTTGACTCTAGCAGTAAACATCTGGAAGTGGTATGAAATAGGTTCTTTACTGCTTCCAATGAGTCAATGGATGGGTTGATGATGCGTATAAGTTTTTGCTGCATCAAAGATGCCCCTTTCCTATTTCTTTCGTCTATCCTCTAGCTTAACTAGTCTTTCAATGAAAGCGAGAAGGTGTTGATACCGAAAGAGCCGGTGTGTAGACTCTGAGCTGTTGGATTCTCTCGCCGAGCGGTAGCGGACACCACTCTGGGTCGACAAATGACTACCAGCAAATCTCTATAACCCGGTCGATTCCCGAAGAGCAACAACTGCAGTGGACACCGGATCAACATCCAGAGAAAGTACAAGGAGTTCAATTCCCCGCACGCGCACCACCCGTGGCTGCTTCTTCTCGTGATAGGAGGAAGTTAATACGTCAGGAGATGTTGGAGATATCAGTCAGTTCACGCTCTCCCAAATCGTCGTCCAACATTTTGGGACAAATAGTGGCTATTAGAACATGAAGGAGGTGCTGAGTTGAATTCGTAGACAGCTTTTCTCGTCTCACGGCTATGAAGCGAATATATATAGAGAGAAAGAATTGCATTATACTCAATTTTATCTCTGTTTCCGGGATCCTTTCGAGTCACTGACGACCGAAGGGCCCGAGTGCAGCCAGTCAGCTCGCATCAACAGTGCTCTCATGGTTTTGTGATATCCTTGGCGTGCTTGACAAAGTGACTAGCAGGCCACCTACGCCTCTCTACACAGGGTCGAAACTGTGATCCCCTGGTCGGGGGAAAGAGGCGTAGCCTTACTAGTAATCAACGTGAACGATATTGTCACTTTGACAGGATTAAGATCTTCAATATGTGTCCGTAATCTTGATCTATTTCAAATGAGGTTCGTCTGGATAGTATAGTAACAGATGTGTCCGTGGCTTATATTCCTGAAAATATCCGAGAAGGACTATAAGTGTATGACACTAATAGTTGTCTATAGTCCTTAGAGACTTTGAAGAAGTGTATAGGTGTGCGTATATTAGGCCCAGTGTCCAGGGATAAGAAACTTCTCATATATCTAAGCTTTTCTGGCAAGGGACAGTGCTATGTGAGACCCCTAGGTATGTAGCCAGGGACAGTCTTGTTGCTTCCAGATATATGGGGTCTCCAGGGATATTGCCAATCTTTTGGTGGCATAGCAAACCCCCTGGTGGTATTAAGCTCATAGATATAAGTATCTCGGTCAAGGGTGCCAGTCACGCGTGTTTCGATGGATTTGCATGACAAGACGGTAAGAGGCTCAACCTAAGTTGGCGTTTCGTTGAGCCCCTCGGTGGGCTTGAGCATGACAGTAGAAGAGCCATGTGGTAAAAAGAGCGAAGGCTAGGGCCAGAAGAAGAAGCCTGCCGTCTTATATCTGATGACCCCCCTAACTAATATATAAAATTGTGTGTTAAAAGAGAGAGGTGCCAGTATAGAGGAATGTAAAAAAGTGGAAAGAAAAAAGGAAGAAGTATTGACTCTTTTATCTACCACCGCTGACTTAAACATAGCCCGATGGTCATAGAAAACCTGTGCCAGCCTGGAGACTGTGAAGAAATGTAGGGAGGTGAAAACAAAGGAGGAAGTACACATGCGCTCTTCTATACCCTGATCACTGACTAGATTACAATTCACATGTGTCATAATAGGTGGTTCGAGATAGGGACTATTGTGGACAATATGAATACGTGGGAGTCACAGATAATCAGCTGTGTATTTATCAAATTATATCCTAAATTACATTTTCATGTGTCACGAACGACAAGTGTTTCGTAAGACCCGCAGCCTCTATGGATGCGCCAGGAAACGTGTGAATGCACATTGGGATGATGCAAACCAGCGAGGTGGGCATTCCATGCCTGCAGTTTCTGCCGTCTACGGAAAAGCTCGAGCTCGTCAAGAGCGCAGCGGCCTCCGCGCATCTGTTGGCTCTGGTCAAAGATGCAGTTCCACACCTCGAAACCATTGGGTACTCTGCTGGCCATAGGTACCAGGACGTCGCGGCGTATCCTGTCATAGGACGCCGCGAGGATCTGGTAGTAATCCCAGGTGCCGTTGAGGAAGTCGCAGATGTTCATCATGGTGTCCGTTACGGTGATATGATCAGGGTCGGGGACGGTCCTAACCTGCGCCTGAAGCATACGAAAAGTGCAGAAATCGTTGTATAGCCACACAAAGAAGAATCTGTGAAATACCTCAAATACTCGCAGCTCTATCGGCTCAACGAGATATAAATTTCTGTTCCCGCATGATACTGGTTAGTCTTACTGGTTCGCTGTGATCCAGATGCTAGGGCAACTTACTCGACGATCGTCTCTGCGACATTAACAAAGCGCCTCATGGGCGCAACGTTGTCCTCCCTCGATTCATATTCCACTTCCCGAACGAGGTCGTTAACATTTTTCAGCTCCTGCCACAGCATGACAGAGAGATGCTCGGCAAGATCTGCCAGCCTAGCGAGCGAAGGGCGTAGTGAATGAATTTCAGCTGGGCGAAGGAAAGCATCATAGTCCGCGCAAGGGTCCATCATGAAGCGGCGTAAGCAGATGTGGGCGACGGTCAGCACATGTGTGCTCATTTCACTGTACAGTTTGCTATGTCTGTACAGCATCTCCGGGCTCTGTAGCAGTCTCCTCATTTCTTCCAGGAGACTCTGACACTCATCGTCGGCACCGGGCATCGGAATGTAGGACATGATGTCGGTATTTGAGAGGTACTCCGGCTCGGTGGACGTATCGCCCTCAGCTGCCGAGTCTATTTGAATCGAGTCTTGATCCCGAGACCCCGACTCCAAAGACGAGTTGTTCTCACATCCCGGCTCGGAGGATATATCGCCCCCAAACACCGGGTCCACTCTATTCTGGGATCCGGCCGGAGGCACCACCAGACCACTTTCTGGAGTTGACTCTGGCACAGTGGTGGACCCCAGAGAACTCGAACGGGTGACTGGAATGCCTGAGGGCGCCACAGGAGATCCACCAATAGCAGCCGCCGGGGTGGGAGAACTGTCAACTGGTCCAGAAACCTGCTCAGGGGTGTTAGCTCTAACAGCCTGACAGCTCCACGTGGTTTCCGGATGAGCACAAAGATTCGCTTCTGTGAGCAAATCGGTGCTCTTGGTTGATTGACCAGAACAAATTGATGGCGATCCTGCCGGATCCCAGGAGCATTCTGCTCCTACTTCTTGGCGAGTGTGGAGGTATTCCGCCTCTCGCTGGCGACCGTAGACCAACTCCTGAGACAGAGCATAGTTGTATGCCTCCTCATAAGCTCTGTCGGAAACCAGTGGGTCTATCTCGCATGCCTCGTCGTAATCTGGGAAAGGCTCTGTGCTGCTTTCTAGGGCATATTGTGGTTGAGAGAAGGACACTGGACCAACCTTTAGAGGATGCGGAGATATTTCGGTTGCCCGAACGCGCTCCACTGATGCGTTCTCATGGAAAGCCGGGTTTCTAGAAGAAGGAGTAGGTGCCGAGTTAGACCCCTGGACGGTTCCCCCCTCCGTTTCACGGCTATGAAGAGAGAGGATGGACGTGGCCTCAGCAGGATCATCGTGCGTCCGGCCATTTGTGGTTTCTAACCCTCGTCTTGATTGACGGAGGCTGTATACACTGTGGCTGGGGTTGTTGTATCTACAAGGTTCGTTCTTTTCTTCATGCTCCCTAGAAGGGGAGGGCTTTTCCATGACTACCAGATTCATAATGATGAAGGATTAAGCGTGCTGGAATATGATGGATATAATAGTAGAGATTGATCAAAGATATCGTTTGCTAGAATTTGTGGGGTATACAGTTGAGAAGATTCTATGAAGCATTATATAGACCCGATATCAAAGCAAACAGTGAATAATACAATGGGTGATTGAAAGGAGGGTGGTTGAAAGAGAGACAGACCCAAGTGAATACTGGTGTCACTGAAGTTTATTGAGAGACTGTCGTAATAATTCCAACATATTGCCCGGTATATGTACTCATTCTATTATCATCATGATCAATGTCAAGCGTCATACTCTCAGCAGCCTCGTGTCATCAAGACCAGAGCCAGAAACGATCATTCCGAAACTCAAACTGATAAACAATATATGGGATCTAATCTTATTCGTATGTCAGGCCATTATCATATCAGTGTAAACAGTACTCTATTGGCGGAACATACAAGCGCATCTGCTCCGTTTGCAAAGCATCTCCTCTAGGCACCATTCTTGGAATCCATGATGATCTTCAGAATGGTCTGGCAATTGGGCTTCTTTGCCCAGGGGTCTACCTGTTTTTGGAAGCCCTTGGCAGCAACATTGACTATAGTCGACTTGTTGCCATAAAACGGCCATTCTCCATTGTTCCTGCCGTGGAAGAAGTCCAACGTCCTGTCTTGAATGTTCTTGGCTAGAGAGATGTCCTCCACAGGAGTGGTCTCATTATCGACAAAGAAGATATCTGCAGGGGCTGGTTAGTACCCAGCAAGCCCAAAACAGACGGGCAGATCGACATACAGTTCAAGTCCAGACTATGTGTCGCCGGCGGCACACTGAACACATATCGTTGCGCCTTGCTCGCATACGCCTTTGCCAGGCCCTGAGCATTGCACCCCTGCACAACATCTGTCGTCCAGTCGTTCGCCACGTCCTGAATCTTCGAGTCCGGCTGAGGGTACAAGGTACGAATCCGCTGGACAGTCTCTTTACTTGCGTCTGGGATGGCTCGCCGCACGAGCTCAGCAAACTCGGCGAAATTCGTAATATCCGGCGTCGTTCCCAGCCCCTCGTCTGCCGTGTTTCCGACAACAACAGCCTTCACGCGCGGGTTAACGCGTCTCAGACTGAACAGCACCGTCAACGCGTCCGGGATGTACTCCCCATCTGGGATTGGGCCGAACCCGATACCGGGGCCGAAGGTTGCACCTCCGGAACCGCTGAAGACTTCAGTGAGGAGGTGCTTGTTGGCGGCGACAAGGGCCCTAGCCGGTACGTCGCGCAGACACTCAACTGATTTGCACTTGGTTGCCTGGAGGACCTCTTTGAAAACACTGGCGCGGCGGCTGGTGACCTCCCTTCGTGGGAGCATAGCAAGCGAAGAAACGAATGCCTGGAAATATTAGTACATTGTCGTCTTCTCCACCAATTGCCCTAACGTCCAGGCACCACCCACCTTCTGGAAAGGCAGCTCTCCGTGGCCCCCATTCGCGACCAGCATCAACGCGACTATTGTCGCGCCCGCACTCTGCCCCATAGCGGTGATATTGTCTGGGTCGCCCCCAAAGTGCTCGATGTACTTCTTTGTCCATTCCAGCGCCGCGACGCCGTCGTGCAGACCGACGTTGCTATCCATGTCCTCGCCCTCCGCCGACGACCACCCGTACAGCCCCATTCTGTACGCATCGTGAGATTTCTGCACAAGTCTCCATCGAATGCAACAGATACTAACCGATAATTACTAGTCACATGGATAAACCGGTCACTGGGGCTTTCAATGCGCTCCATTAACTCTATTCCATCGACTAGTATGTCTTTACTTCCGAACGCGTATGCCGAGCCATACAGCCAATGGACAACTGGCACACGGTCAGTCCCCGGGCGCACGCCCTCGGGTACCAGCACATTCAAGAATAGGCAGTCCTCCTGGCCCCACGTCGTCCCGTTCAACTCAGGAAAGGGCACCTCCTTTGGCGCGGAGCTGACGCAGTCCGACTTGAAGAGGTGCTTTCGGCCGTCAAGGACGCCGGGCTCATGCGGCGGGGGCGTGAGAGGCTTGCGGAAGCGCCGATCGCCGGTGGGAGGCTGCGCGAAGCGAATGTTGTTGTAAATGGAGACTTTGGTGCCGGACTTGGTGGTGTTCACGTAGGTTGGGACGTGTGTGGCATAGCCCAGGTCCACCTTGGGCGACGAGGGGGTCAGGGCATGGCAGAGGAGGGAAAAAGGCAGGACCAGAAAAATCGTTGAAAGATGCATCATGATATGTAAACAGAATTTCATTAATCAAGTATGCTTGACTTCGTCGGTGCAATATAAACAGACGACGATGCGACCTTCTCTACGGGTGTTTGAACATATATATAACAAACCCCTATGGCGAGACTCATCATCAAAAATAGAAAAAGAATACAAAGCACCCAATCAGATACACGTCATGAACGTTTGTCACGCATCTGCCTGACGTGTTGAGTCATGAACTGGTCGACCGACTACCAGATCAGATCAGCAGATAGTATTGACGTTGATTTTAAAAAATGACATAATCCCGTATCATCGCATCAGATAGATGAATGAAACTTTTCTTCCGCCCGCTTCGGCTTTCCTGGTGCCCGGGGCCGATCCTTGGGCGCGATCTTCAAGTACAGCTCTGAATATGGTTTCATTTTCCGAGCTTGGGGCGCAGGTTCGCTGCGAGAAGTGAGATGGAGACTGCTTGGAAGACGGAACAAATCCTTGGCTGGTCAAATTCTAACAATGCTAGTTAGTTGGCATGGTGGGTTCACGATTTCCTGGAATAAATCGGGGGCTCGTATTGGGGCCATGGGGATCGACAAGGTTGGGACTTTGCTTTGCTTTCGTGTTGTGGTTTATGAATGCTTTGGGCGGTTATTCTCTTCTTCTTGGGAGGTATAATGTAGATCGGAAGAAGTCATGAGGCAGAATGAGATATTTTTAATATGGTAGACTGGCTGGTGGAATGAATGTCGCGTAATTAAAACGTGGAACTTGAAGAACGGTTTTGGAATGCAGTTTGGGTTGAGACATGTCACGGTGTAGGGGAGCATGTGCTGTACGTTGTACCTGTCCAGTCGGTTGTGGTTATTCTCAACATCGGCGTGCTTTTATCTGCTCTCTGAATCGGATCTATATGGATGATCCTTTAGCATATATCAAAACCAAATATACCCCAGGGTCAATCGATCTGGCAATGAATCCATCGGCAGCCGGTTCCCTTTGGCAACTAATATGTCGATAACCGCGTGGGACTTAGCTGACTGGTACGCGCATATTGATTTTGAGAAATCAATTACTTGAAGATTGGTTATGAAATGAAGGTATAGATCAAATCATACAAGAGCTTTGTGTAGCGAAGGAGGAGAGTGGCTGATACTATACTTTAGACACATATAGATTGGTTTATACCTACTTGGTAGCCCCAGACGATAGCAGTAGCATACAGTCACAGGTACGTCTATCTAGGTTTATAAATGCATACTGCTCAGTAGATTGATTGTCTAACCAAAATTTCCTCCGGACGCCACACCTTGGCAGCGTTTGTTCGGCAGCTGTGGCGAGACCCGCGTGACACACTGCAGTGCTTTCTATATGGATGCCGAGTATGGCATTGGAGGGAATTCAAAATTATGTCCGGGAGGTTTGCTGTCCTGCTTACATTCACTGGGGATTCTAGAAATTGATCCATCAATGGGATGTCATGTCTATATCCTGCTTTACCACTACTCACTGAAGTGGGAAATATATACTTCTCCATTTCTGTGCTATAAGATCAGCACAGCATCCCTACTCATAAATCCCCTTCACAGCACAACCTCTGAGCCAACCGCATGTCAAACATCAAACCACAAAGGATGTTGTCCAAATTAATTACTCTCCCTTTCCTTCTTCCCGTCGTACTCGCCTGCCTAGGCTACGACGGCGGCATACCAACTCCAACGGCTCATCACTCCAACAGCGCCGTGATCGAGATCGCCGCCGGAGAGGTCTTTGATGCCGGGTGGGCCAAGTACGACCGCGGATCGGGCGCCTGCAAGGGGAGCAAGGAGGGCGACTGGCGTGATGCCGTCTTCTATCTGCACTCGGGGGCGACGCTGCGGAACGTGATTATCGGGAAGGACCAAGCGGAGGGAGTGCATTGCGATGGAGCGTGCACTTTGGAATTTGTGTGGTTTGAGGACGTCTGTGAAGATGCCATCAGTATTGTATGTCACTCAGCCCTTGTCCAACATTGACTTACCATTGTCCTGGGATGGGGAAACGGCTGACGAGTGTTATCATGGGATTGGATATAGAAAAATGATAAAGCGGGACAGGAAACGTGGATAATTGGAGGGGGCGCCTACCACGCCAGCGACAAGGTTGTGCAGCATAATGGCTGTGGAACGGTCAACGTGAGTTGAGTCTGTATTTTTCGGTCCAAGAAGACGGTGATCGTTAATGACGTCTCTGCCAGATAATCAATTTCTATGCCGAGGATTACGGCAAAGTATATCGCTCATGTGGTAATTGCAAAAGCCAATGCAAGCGAAATGTATACGTTGAGGGGACGACAGCCCGCGATGGGGGCGAGGTTGTCGGCATCAATGCCAACTATGGTGATACTGCGACTTTGAAGAACGTATGTACAGATGCTAGTCACCCGTGCGTCATGTATGACGGTTGTGCCGGTGGTTGCGAGCCTTCCAAGGTTGGGTATTGCTCTGGGTAGATGGCTCTTCTAGCAACGGGATGGAGGCAAATGGGTCTTTGGGATTATAACCGATTTTGCGGACCAATGGCTCTTGAATCCATTCGTAACAACTCGCGTTAGGGCTTTTTGTCGCTTTCACTTCCCATCACATTGAGCTTATAATATGGTTCTCGTTTGGATTTACCGTTCATAATTACGAACAAACAGCACTATCATGAGGATTGTGAATGATGCCACCGAGATAGAATTTAGTTGCTATCCGTAGATACTGTCTTTGCGCTGTCTACATTATCCATGTCTAGCCTTGGTGACTACCCTGGTTCCCAAGATAAACGCCAGTACTCCCAATTAGAATTGATTGTCGTACATATCCCACGTGTTGTCTGAGGATGGCCGATGCTGCTCCACAGCCGATCTCCACTCGGGCCGACCAGGTCAACGACTGAGCCGCGCTGTCACTCGCGGAGTGGGTAGCCTATGATCATGTCCCGGGGTGTTGCTAGAGTAGAGGAGACCGTTATGACTATCATTGTGGAAAGGATGATATGAGCTGATTTCCCTTTTTTCTCACAGATTTTTACCCCCCCAAAAAAAAAAAAAAAAAAGGTTGATGTTCTTCTAAAAAATGAATTGAACCGGAATTAGGGCAACCATTAGGGCTAGGGCTTGTAACTCATGGGTCATTTCTGCTCTGACTAAAATGCCGCAAGAACCAGGATCCAGGATTATCACTGTGGATCTGACAAGATCTTATCATCGGATAGTCGATTATCAATCTGTTAATCTATAATTCTCCGATGTTCGGATGCGACAATTCCCACATGGTCTGACATCTTTTCTTCAAAAGAGAGCTGGCCGGGACCCTCGGCGCATGTCTGTCTACCCCTCTTCACTAACCCAAGCCACCAAGCTCGCTTGCACGGCTATGATTCCCTTTTCATTCGACCTTTCTTGGAACGGTTTCACTCGATCCAATGAACAGACTAGGGGGCGTCCTTGGCGAAGCCTAGGCGTTAGTGTCGAGCGTGCTTGGAAGGAACAGCAGGGCCGGACCTGTCCACCTTTCTGTCTTTGGTCTTCTTTCCATGGTTCTGGTTGGTTTGGCTGTCCCAACGGACGGATCAGATAAGATGGGAAACATTGACGGTAAATAAGAAGAAAAGTTACTATCTCATGATGCGCTCATCCTCTCCGTACAGAGTTTTCTTTCCATTTCTCCGTCCTTTCCTTTATAACTCCTTCTCTCCCCCTCTTCCTTGCTAGCTTGTCTCCCATGCGTTCAAATTGCCCTCCACTTTGAAAAGAGACAAGAGACAAGATGGCCTCTGACAAGGAACCAAGCGTGTCGGAGGAAGCGAGGGCATCGTCAATCCCCGGCTTTGCTCCCCCCAAGCCCGTGAGTCCGGGCGTCCAACGCATCGAGGCCATTTCTTCTACCTTTACCCGTACCGATCGCGTTTTTTTCTTCTTCTTCATTTTCATTCTAGCCTACGTTTATGGATTGGACGGTACACTGCGCTATACCTATCAGGTTCGTCTGCATATTTGTCCTTCGCTCCGTGACTGTGTTGCAGCAACTCTAACTTTCTAATGTCACAGCCGATAGCCACAGATGAGTTTGGCCAACACAGTTTGCTTTCCACAATCAACGTTTTGCGCGCTGTGATTGCTGTCGCGGCTCAGGTAGGCCTATATATTCATTCTTTCTACCTATGTTCAGTATAGTTGTTTGGACGTTCTCTGCATCTGCATCTCTCTCCGCCCCGCTTGCTTTTTCTTTTCCGGTTCCACGCGTTAACGGTGCGAGTTCTAACATATATAATAGCCCACCCTTGCCAAAATAGCTGATGTCTTCGGCCGAATTGAGGTGATCATTCTGTCGGTGGTGTTTTACACCGTTGGCACCATCGTCGAAGCCGCTGCCAAAAACACCCCAACGTTCTGTGCTGGCGCCGTGCTGTACCAGGTATGACAACTTGAACGCTCTGATGTATAAGCATTCGCATGTAAACACGTGCTGATAAAAGCTAGATTGGCTACACTGGAATCATGCTCTTGGTGGAAGTCCTTATTGGCGACACGACGTCCCTTCGAACCCGTCTCATCTTTTCCTTCATTCCTGCCACACCGTTTATCGTAAGTGGTTGAATGCGTGTGAGGGGAAAACAAAACTGATGGAAACAGATCAATACTTGGGTTAGCGGAAATATTGCATTCGCCGTGCTGAGCGCAACAAGCTGGCGATGGGGTATTGCCATGTGGGCCATCATTTTCCCAGGTAACTCCCGTACTTTCTAACGTCGACGAGCGGGTAGCTGATATGATAAGTGTGCGCAATCCCACTGTTCGTGATTCTCTACCGGGGCCACTATAAAGTTAAGAGGGAATGCCAGGGCGGATACAAGAGCCGTTTGGGCGCCCTGACGTCTACCCAGGGGATCATTGAGTTGCTTCACTATTTAGACGTCGTGGGTATCTTTCTGCTGATTGCTTGGATGGCATTGATCTTGGTCCCTTTTACCATAGCCAAGGACGGTTCGGATCAATGGAAGACGGCCAAGATCCTTGCGCCACTGGTGTGTGGTATCTTTTGCATTTTTCTGTGGGCACTTTGGGAACGTCGCTGCCCGCACCCGATGATACCCTTCAAACTTCTCAGGGACCGCGGCGTGTGGGGGGCGCTTGGGATTGCATTTATGCTGAATCTTTGTCAGTACCCTGCCTCACCTACTGGACCATCTAACTGACCCGATCACAGCCTGGAGCATACAGGGGGAGTTTTTGTTCACCGTGCTCCGAGTCAGCTTCGATGAGGGCGTCACGAGTGCCACACGCATCACATCTCTATATAGGTCTGTTGACCCTGTCGATCGATTGTGCTTTTGAACGCATCTGACTGTTGTATAGTTTTGTCTCCGTCATCACAGGGTGTATCTTAGGCTTCGTGGTGCTGGAGTTCCGCCGCTTGAAACCGTTCATCATCATGGGTACCATACTCTTCATGGTAGCTTTTGGCCTGCTCATCCGCTACCGCGGTGGGACCGAAGGGTCTAACCACTCGGGCATCGTCGGTGCCCAGGTCCTGCTGGGCATCGCCGGCGGATTGTTCCCGTACCCCGCGCAAGCCAGCATCCAAGCCGCTACCAAGCACGAGCGTACGCCTCCCTCACTGTAACTTCACCTATTTTCATCAAAACCCAAGCTAACACCCAAAACAGACATGGCCGTCGTCACAGCCGTCTATCTCGCCCTCTACCAATTCGGCTCCGCCGTGGGAAACACCATCGCCGGCGCCATCTGGCGACAGGTCCTCAACGCCAAACTCACACATCAGCTAGGCGACGCATCCCAAGCAGCCACGGTCTTTGCCTCGCCGCTCTCCTTCATTGTCGACCACCCGGTGGGGACGCCGATGCGCGATGGGGTGATCATCGCCTATCGCGAGACGCAGCGGCTGCTTTGCGTCACGGGCATCTGCCTCACGGTCCCCCTGATTGTCTTTTCGCTGTGTATTCGTAATCCGAGGATGGGCGACGAGCAGAGTGATCCGAAGGCTGAAGAAAATGACAAAACTCCTTTTTGAGGGCTGTGTAATAGGGGAGTTGGAGTTTGTAAAGTCGGAGGGTGGCGTCTTTGACTTGTGTGGGTTTCGTGGTGCCTAACTGGTGCTGTTCAATTAATTTAATTTTAGAGTTAATATCACATATATGAATATACTGGCCATGATTGTTATTAGAGTTTTATTCTATTCCGAACTCATCAAGAGTTACTGGCAAGGGGTAGACACTGAGAGCGGTGCTTCGCTGTCCTATATCGTAGTGAATACAACCAGTCAAATGGTTGGACCAATATCTGACTGGAAGTGGAGCTCAATACCTTACTCGGAGTATATCCCTTACTTGTATATCGTTACCAGTTTGAACCTTCCTCTACATGTCCCTGTCTCTCACTTTAGCCCAACCCACCAGATGGGAGATATATCCATGATCTCTTTAACTCTCTTATAACTATACTGATCCACCCCCCGCATGGTCCCCTGTCTTAAGCAGACTTTACAGGAATCAACTAAATCGCAAGCAATGAAAACCAGCGCTGACAATAACGCCATGCTCGAGAATTGTTTGTCACTGAAATCGCACGGAAACTATTCAATTCTGACCTAGGATCTTCCACATCTGTTGGCTCGGAGGCTCAATTTCGTTGTACACGTCAGGATGATAGAGCACAGCCTGCTTGATGTGTGGCGTCGTGGGGATGCAGTTATATTGGTTCACTTGCAGCCTTGAAAACCTGTTCGTGTCCAGCCTGCGGACTTGAGTGGTCGGTCATCATATGGAAATGGCGGTAACGGCCTTACATGTTGCCCAATCCTATACGTATCTCTGGTATTGCAGATGCACCTTGCTTGTTGTGTGACAACCTCGTCCTATGTCCAACGGTCTCACAGGTGTCTTGATTGACCAAGTCGATATCAGGCTGCTTCAATGTGTCACCCTCCATCAAAGGATCGTACGAGGCTCGCTGGCACCCATGCATGAACGTACGTAGCAGTGCGCCTCGTGGTTGGATCGTTTATCTAGTGGGGGCTTGTTTCACGCTATGCAAGTCCCCCCTCCCCCGGTTCTAGGGCTTATAGTCCTGCTACTCGCCTTCCGAGTTCCCCGATGACCAGCCATTGGAAGCTAGCACAGGCCGCTAAGATAGAGCCCGCAGCGTGGGGCTTTTAGTCCGGAGACGGAGATAACAATGAGGGGAGCCGGTCAGCAGCTTGCATGCTACTACCACGTAGCGGGTGGATTGGGCCGTATTTATAGAACCGTTGTCCTAGATTCTAATACCCAGAGACTTGAGAATTTAGAAAGATTAGAGAAAACTCACCACAGACAACAACACCACCCATCATGGCCTTCCCCTTCTCACCCAGCAACCTGCCCACCCAGCTCTTCATCAACAACGAGTACGTGGATTCCCGCAGCACCCAAAAGCTCTCCGTCCACAACCCCAAAGACGGCAGCCTCGTCACCGACCAAGTGCCCCTCGCGGGCGCCGAAGACGTCGACGCAGCCGTCTCCGCCGCCGAAGCAGCCTTCCCAGCATGGAAAAAGACCAGCGCCATCGAGCGGCGCGAGAAGATGCTCAAATTCGCCTCCCTCCTCCAGCAACACCTCGACCAACTCTGCGAGCTCACCCGCATCACCCTCGGCGCCCCCTTCCGCTCCTTCGGCTGCTTCGAAGCCTCCATGGCCTCTGAGCTCTTCACCTACTACGCCGGCTGGACCGACAAATTCGGCGGCGAGAGCTTCCCCCAGGACAACGGGTTCCTGAAGTTCACGCGCCACGAGCCCCTCGGAGTGACGGCCGGCATTGCGCCCTGGAATGCGCCCATGGGCACCATCGGGCTCAAGGCCGCGCCGGCGCTCGCGACAGGGAACTGCTTTATCCTCAAGCCGAGTGAGAAGACGCCGCTGGCTGCGCTGGCGCTCGGCCCGCTGATCAAGGAGGCTGGGTTCCCGCCTGGTGTGTTCCAGATTTTGTCGGGGGATGGGTCCACGGGGGATCTGTTGGCGAGGCATATGCGGGTTCGTAAGATCTCGTTTACGGGGTCTATTCCTACGGGCAAGAAGGTGCAGCGTGCGGCTGCGGAGACGAACCTTAAGAGGGTGACGCTTGAGCTGGGTGGAAAGTCGCCTGCAGTTGTGTTTGATGATGCTCATTTGGACAATGCTGTGTCGTGGTGTGCGAGAATTACGGCCAATACGGGCCAGGTATGTTGGATTTATTTTTTATTTGTTTATTTTTTTTTGAAAAAAAAAAAAAAAAAAAAAAAACAAGGGAGAGGAGAAAAAGAAGCTAACCAAATAGGTCTGCTTCGCGCCCTCACGAGTCTACGTCCAAGAAGGCATCAAAGACCAATTCATCGCAAAATACAAACTCGCCCTCGAAGAGATGGGCAAAGCAGTTGGCGACCCCGACCACCCCAACACACTCATGGGCCCCATCGTCGACAAAGCGCAGTTCAGCCGCGTGATGGGATTCATCGAGCGGGGCGCCAACCAGGGCATCCTGCTGACGGGGGGCAGCCGCGTCGGGGAGACCGGGCTGTACGTAGCGCCGACAGTCTTCACGGACGTGGAGGCATCGTCAGAGCTCTTGCAGAATGAGATCTTCGGGCCTGTGGCGGTTGTCAACACGTTCAAGACGGAGGAGGAGGTCATCCAGGAGGCGAATGCCACCGAGTATGGGCTGATGGCGGGTGTCTTCACACAGGATATCAACCGGGCGTTGCGCGTGGCGAGCGAATTCGAGAGTGGTATGGTGGGTGTCAATGCTGTGTCGCTTGTGCAGACGGAGTTGCCGTTTGGGGGGTCGAAGCAGAGTGGGACTGGGAGGGAGTGTGGAAGGGCCGCGTTGGAGGCGTTTACGGAGAGGAAGACGATTATGATTAATTTGACTTATTAGTAGCTACCTTGCTACTGGCTTGAAAGGGCAGCTGGCTGAGCGAGAAGTCTACTACATTGATAGTGCTTTATGTCATGTGCAAAATGCAGGATTAATTAAATTCTGACAAAGGATTATCATTCCACTGCACCTATTATAGATAAGAAGTAATTACTTGTAAACTAGAGAGTATGTACGAGCGCCATGCCGTCATCGAACCTACCGACATGGTCAAGACTGTCTTATGTATCCGATCAATAGAGCCCCATGATCTCTCCAACGACACTGCGGAAGATCCCCTTGGGATCGAACTTCTCCCTCACGGCCTTGAACCGGGCGAGATGCTAGTCGTGGTCAGATCTCATTCTACAAATTATACAGACTGGTACTCACATCGGGGTCAATGTTCTTGACAGCCATCTTGAACACGTCGCGGGTGTTCTTGGTCCAGTGGGGACGGCAGGGGAATTCCTCGACGAGCACCTTGGCCAGTTTGTCATCTGGCTTTATTAGCGTAGTTCTCAACGCGAGTTTGAACGGGAGAAACGGGGGAGAAACGAAAGAAAAAGAAAAAGAGGAGGGGAAACGCACAGAAAGGCTCATTAAACCGCGACCCATCCCCAACACTAGGCCGATAAGTCGGGAAATCCAACATAATAGCACCCTTAGTCCAATCGGCGCCATCAGCCGTGTTGTAAGTCACCTGGCCCAGGAGATCAAAGTAAGGACGACCAAACTTGATATTGATCCCGGTGCGATAAGTCGAGGTCATAATCTTGCCCTTCTTCTGCTCCTCGTCGAAGAGTTCCCTCACGCGCTTCAGCATCGCATTGGCCAGCGGCATCGGGAAAGCCAGCTCCATGGTGTAGCCGTGCATGCCGTACTCCCAGACGGGCTTCTGGTCCGGGTACAGGCCGCCGATGAGCACGTCGTAGTTCCAGCCGTAGACGGGCCACTCGGAGATATCCTTGTTGGTGGTCTTTTCGCGGAAGTTGGGCTTCTCCCAGAGTCCGAAGAGGATGTCCTCGGCGAGCATGTTGGATGTGGCGAGGTAGCGGCCTGAATTCCAGATGGAGATGATGGCATTGGCTTCAGCTTTGGTTACGGAGAACGTGTTTTGGAAGCCTTGCTGGTCAGACTTGTTGCTGGGGACGACGTCGTAGTAGCGCCAGTGGAACTTGCGCTTGTAGGGCCACCACTGGTTTAGTTAGTATGGGTGACATGGGATACTAGGTAGAAGCGATATAGACTATGAGAAATGAGGTACGTACCCAGAAGTTTGCGGTCGCGTACGGTTCGATCATTCCAGCAATATCTCCGTCCAGAACCTCCTCATCGTCGAGACTGTAATAGTTAGTTCATGGTCGCGCTGGGTAAGAAAGGGATAATGCGTACGTTTTCTGATCCGCATACACCATGAAATCCGGACGGATCTTGAATTTCATGCGAACAATCACACCCAGGAGACCCAACGACGTCGACGCAGCAAGCCACTCATCGTTGTCATCATCACGTTCAATATGGCGCAGCTGGCCAGTTCCATCAATAAAGTCCAAAGACAACACACCCGCAGCAACCATCGACTCCTCGCGGATCGAAGACCGATGCGCGCCCATAGCGACACACCCAGCAAGGGTAATATTCCAGTTCACGAGCGTGTACCCGGCCGACGCGCCCCTTTTGTGCAAGTACTCCGCGAGCTGGAGGAATGTCACCCCCGCCTCGATCATAACCGTGCCGGCCTCCAGGTCGAAATCGTAGATGTTATTCACCTCCTCGGTTTGGATGATGACGGTGTTCGGGTCGTCCGAGCACATCGTGTCGTACCACATGTGCCCCTTTCCGGACGCACGAACTTGCTGGCCGTCCTTGATGGCGCGCTTGACCATATCCTGGATCTCGTCCACGCTGCCGGGCGTGCGAACGGCTGCGACTTCATTACACGCGGGGAAACCTTCGCCGTCGAACGTGTTGTAGGGGCTGGCAGTGGCCTTCAGGGCCAGTGCCAATGCGGTGATTGCCGGTAAGACCCTCATCGTGAACGGTAGAGGGATTTACTGAAGTCGAACCAACTCAGCAAAACAACATCATAGGTTGCGCGAAAAAAAAACTTCAACTGGCTTTTATATATGTAGCGCAGATGAAAGATCACGTTCGGCTCCTTTTCTCCTTATTTACCGAGGTTGCACCTTCATGGCGTTTGTCGTCCCCTGTCTTTGCGTCCCCTCACCGGTCTTCTCTGGTCTTTGCTGTACGGGGTTTGCGGGGAACTAATTGGGATCTACCGCAAATCTTCACCCGGGGGCAGTGTGATTGGGCAGGATTTCAGGCTTATATCAAGCGAAAAATATATCAACCCAATTAGTTGGGGTTGGATATTTGTGGATGATTCCTGCAAAACCAAGTTTTCACTATTATAATAGCTTTATTGGCATGGGGAAGATCTTCTTGAAGTTGTGCAGTATTCCGCAGGCAGTCGGGTAGTCGTACACCTACCCGAGACATTCGTTCCCTTAGACGGCGCGTGGGGAGCAAGTGTAGTTGATCCCGTGTATCTGTATAGAACAGGGTTTCATTGTCAGTACTAAGGCATAT
Source organism: Aspergillus taichungensis (assembly GCA_002850765.1). NCBI lineage: Eukaryota > Fungi > Ascomycota > Eurotiomycetes > Eurotiales > Aspergillaceae > Aspergillus > Aspergillus taichungensis. The sequence continues at coordinate 67,569 of KZ559566.1, read as the reverse complement.
ATAGTATCCATGGCGAGGAGCAGGTGAAGCTCAACAAGCCCTGTCTCCTTGTGAGCATATCACACCAAGAGGATTCAACCGTCCCCTCATCTGGCGACGCTGGTCCAGGTAGTGGCTTGGCGTCTGCATATCACTGCCTTGAGCTGTCATGTGGAGTTTCCCTGTTGCTTTGGGCGATTTCTGACGATTGGAGGCGAGTGGCTCAGTGGTACGTTTATGCAACGAGCAGAGGAGCCTACGCATTGTGTGATGTTCATGTACTGTATTCTCTACTTTAGTAGTTGGGTCGTCGAAAAACACTGTTAGAGACGATATGTCAACACATTGTTAATCATAGTAAAGATTAATGGTGGCAATGAAGTGTTCTCTCTGATTTTTGCAGTGTAGTCCTGTCATTTGTCTAACAGCCAGGGACTCTGCGCGAGCTTGATATGAGCACCGGGTCGCGGAGGCGATAGAGCATAGTGGTATTACGATGCGAATGTCTTTGAAGTACATAATGGTACATCACTGTACAACTCAAAGGTATTAATGTAAATTAATATATTGAATGCGACTCATATGCGGGAGCGATGGATTGAATCATTCTTTGACAAGGCTCGTGAAGTTGGAGTTATTCGCGATGATTACTGGGTGGTTGCTCCTTTGATGCCTGAGGCTGCAACATGATAAATTCGGCTGAGTCATCACCGTTATCGGCTCTCAATCCCTATCAATTTCGTATCATTTCCGATCGGGAATCGATTCGTTCTGTATAACCGTCATGTCCCACTATGCGTGTGTCTATCTCCTGTGAAGCTTGCCGGTATGTCTCTCATGATACGTGGCCCATTGAATGGGATTAACAAACTTCACAGACAATCCAAGGTGAAATGTATCCACAACGGTATGAATTGATATAAACGAAGGCTAGGGAATAGAGTGTTGATGGGAAAGACAGGACAGGCCCCGTGCCATCGATGCAATCGTCTCAATCGCACTCATTGCGAGCTCACCGACCCCAGGGCTGCCTCATTGACCCCCAGAAAGTCGGTCAAGCGGGGTAGAGCAGTGCGTGCATCCCCGTCCCTAAGCCAAGGCCGTCCACAGGCCGTCGCTACACAGTCCACTGGCAATCAGAATGTCTGCCACCATTGCGAGTCGCCAAATCCGATAGCGACACTGCCAGCAGCCACAATAATTCATGCCTGTGACACCTACCGCCGAAAGTTCCCGGTGGTCAACTTTCTCCACTATCCGTCGCTCATTGCGGAAGTTTCTGCTGATTCATCGGCCGTGGACCCCGTATTTGTGGCGTCCTTATTGTCACTATGTGCTCGTTTCATTCCACGGTTGGCCTCGGAAGAGGTATATGCCGACTATGCACGCAAGCAACTGGCGCGGCGGGCCTTTGAGGCACCGTCTCTATCAATGGCACAATCGCTGGTGATGATATCGCTCTACGAGTGGGGATCCGGCCGCCCCTACAAAGCCTGGATGTATAGTGGAATGGCCACGTATATGATCCAGTCCTTGCTGAAGACAGCAGACGATAGCATGGAGCATAACCCGGACGAGTTCTATGCATCACAGGCCCAGCAGACGCAGTATGAACAACTCGTGCGCACGTACTGGGCTCAGTTTGCCCAAGACTGCGAGCTCTCCTCCGGGGCTCGACAACACTTCGCACTCTCCTTCGACGTGATCAAGGTTCCCCTACCTATCAGCGACAGGGACTTCAATTTTAGTCTCCAAAGCCCGACGCGTTGGATGCCAAAAGACCTCAACCGGCAGTCCCTAACGGCTCCACTCACCATTGACCACGGACTAACAATAGTAACACGGGGATTCGATATCTTCGTGAGAATACTGCGGTACGCCAACGAAAGCCGGCGAGGGAGGGAGTCCGAGTCCCCTCCTCACCGCGCATTCCAATCCCTCCTTGCAGAGCTGGATGAATGGCGGGCGTTACAAGACGTGACGGTTCGCTTTCCCGACACGCACGCTTTGGCTCACGTAGCTTTGGGATATGGGGAACTGTTCGCGTACATCAATCTGGTTTACTTTATGAGGTACATTCTTACTACCAATCTCAATGTGTCTCCGCTAATCATGTAGTGTACTGTTTCTTTACCGCGATCGCGTCCTGGCAGGCATCGCTTGGGGCACGATTGAAGGTGACGATGCATTCAACAAACTTTTCACCGCATCCCAAAGCATCGGGGGTATTCTGTCCGAGCTGGAATCCTCGGAAACTCCCGTGATCACCCCATACGCTGGGTTCAGCGTGTTTGTGGCGGCCCACATCAACATGTACGGCACCGTTTCACCTCACCCGTACCCCGGGGGGCGCGAGAGGGCAGAGACGGAAAAGAAAGCGAACTTTGCATACCTGGAGCGCGTGTGCAAGTTTTGGCCCGGGGTAGGAAGGAGTTGGGTTTGTTTCCCTACCCAGTTGAACTAATTCCCACTAACGACACCAGTGGCGCACCGTACAAGAAGCGAACCGATTCTACGAAAACGCCCGGAATCACCCCGGGCACGTCATGGCCGTCGCTAGGCCGGGACATCTAGCTCTCGCGGGGACTCTAGATGAGTATGGCGATATTCGGTCCGCACGGCGGCATGAGCTTCCTACCATGCGACGCCGACGAGGGGAGACAATATTGGACGAGGGGGATATGGGAAGACACAGTACCAGTCAGGTACCTGATGTCCGGCCAATGGCGGAGCTACACGAGTGGGAAGCCGAATTACTGCAGTGGCCGTTCATCGATGAGACATGGACCTCCGGATTTGACACGGGGGTGGAAGCGGCATGGCCCAATCTTGGCTAGCACTAGTGAAAAGCATTCATCAAAATAGAACCATGTTGGATTCTTCGTTAATTAAAATAACTATGTGTATGCCAATCCCAAACGCCCGCTCCGATATGCAAAACTTCAAATCGTCCATTGCCGTACAAATGCATTAAACTTGTCCACCTCCATCGGATCCGTCGCCCACGACGTCACAACGCGCACGACGGACCGGCCGTCCTCCAACGTATCCCACACATAAAACTGGAATCTCTCCCGCAGGTCCAGAATGAGCTCTTCCGGCAACAGGACAAAAACCTGGTTCGTCTCGACCCGATCATCGGGATACAAGGCGTAGCCCAACTCGACAAAATTATGCGCCAGACGCAACGCCATGTCGTTCGCATGGCGCGCCAGCTGGAAAAACAGCCCGTCGCGAAACAGCTCCGCAAATTGACACCCCATAACACGGCTCTTGGCCAGCAGAGCGCCGTGCTGCTTGACGTGAAAGACGAAGTCATCTGCGTAGGGAAGGGTCTTCTTTACGACGACCGCCTCGCCCAGCAGGGCACCCATCTTGGTGCCGCCGATCCAGAAGATATCCGTCAGCTCGGCGATATCCGCCAGCGAGGGCCTCTCATCCTCGGGATGGGCGACAGAAGCGACCGCGACGCCGATGCGCGCGCCGTCCACCATCAGGAGTAGGCCCAGCTGCTTGCACACGGCGGACAGCTCGCGCAGCTCGCTCTTCGAGTAGACGGTGCCCAGCTCGGTGGCGTTGGAGATGTACACCAGCCTGGGCTTGGCCGCGTGAGGGAAGAACTGGTTCCGCTGGACAGTGCGCACCAGCTGCTCGGGGACCATCTTGCCGCGGACTGTCCCCGGCACGATGATTGTCTTGTGGCCCGCTGCCACTTCGATCGCGCCGGCTTCTTTCCCGACGATGTGGCCCGTCTCGGGGGTGAGGACCGCTTCGTAGGGCCGCAGGCAGGCCGCGATGCAGATGAGGTTGGCGGCTGTGCCGCTCGGCACGAAGTGGATGTCTACCTGGGAGTCATTGAGGGCGATTTGCTCGCGGAGGAGGCGGCGAGCGTCGGAGGAGAGGGTGTCTTGCCCGTAGGACGATTGTTGGGTTGTGGAGGAGGTGAGGAGAGCGGAGAGAAGGGCGGGGTGGGCTGCTTCGGAGTAGTCGTCCAGGAAGCTGTATGGGATGTGTTGCTGTACCGCGGCGGGCATTATGCTTGTTATTATGTTTCTCTCCTTTTTTTGATATTTTTTTCTGGTTCGAAGAAGTTTTTGTGGATGGGGAGGCAAATGTCTATAAGTAGTTCGAGCTATACGAGTCAGACATTCCCGCGGGAATAGTCCTCTCGGAAATGTGTCCATGCAGATTCTATAAAATTTGTTTCGGCGAGTACAACTTACACATCTTTGCAATACAATACAAAGCTTGCAATTGCAACCGTGTCACTTGCATGCTCCATCCTCACCGCCGTTATGTAGATGACACTCGTCAGCTGAGCATTACCACAATCGATAACGTACATACACATCCAACCAGATTATAATCCTGACAGTCGGTTGAGTTTTCATTCCCGTCGGGAATAGAGCAGACCCACTGCAACAGCTGGTCGAGTCTTGTTTGATGCCCGTCCATGGTTCTAGAACCTGATTCTGAACATCCCATTTCTGTCTAATTGGACAATTCATTCGACCATTAACCAATCGGTACACGGAACGAAGGCTCCAGCGCAAATGGCGGCCTTTGGTCGCTGATTATCTGGACGTAGTCTTGAATCGGCTTTGGGAACCTTATATCCCGGACGACTATAATGATCTGCTGTGATAATTTATTAGTTCTTTTTTTGAATGGCTGCTAATCTAGCATCGGGAATAAAACGGTCGGCTCGACTTTCCTTGTCTTTTACTTTTGGTTTGTCCCACTAGACGATAGGATTATTGGGAGAGAGGTCGTGATAATTATAGGCATGCTGACTGTGCTTGGCCGTTTATCCAACCTCTGTCTGCCTTTGTTTCTTGGTCGTTATGTTATTCAAGTGAGCAAATCATTGCGTGCTTCTCTTCTAATTATCATATTTCAGCTTGAAAAATCATCAGTTCTGTCAAATATATAGAATATACTCCGGAGGTTGATCCGGTCCAAGCTGAGATCCTACTAAGATCCCATTGAGAGTCTACTCAACTTCAATGCCCCCTAGATATGGCCAGTCGCCTGTCAGATGTCGCACTTGCAGATGCTCAGACGCACTCGCAATTCCATGCGATCCTATAAGCGGGTATAAATTTCCCCAGGCTATCCCTATTCCCGAAAGACAGGATCGTCACTGTCTACTCTTTCCCGCCGGGAATCAGACAAATACAGCAAGGGTACAGAGATCCAAAGAGTCTGGCTCATCGGGAATAAACCCCGAAAAGCTGCAGTACAAACTGATCAAATACGTCCAAGATCTGCACAGGTATTGTCCCGGGGAATACCATCCTTGACAAGCCGGGGGCACTCTGAACAACGGCCGTTGGAAACCAGGCAATAAGGTCGGATACGGAGGGTACTTGAGACTACATGGCTAGCCCGTCTGGCCTCGAGGACGACTGGATGGAGACGGAATGATGTAGCGAAGTAGTAAGATGATTAATCTTGAATCATACTTTCAGACTAACGGTCTAACTTTACATCATGTATCTACGGGGAAGACCTTTGTAATATAATCCGTCAAAATTCCTCGATAGTAAGCAACGACAAGCTAGTAGTATCTGTAGTATCTCTAGTGACGCAGACCATATAACTCCAGATTTGAACCAAGAAACAGAACCCAAATCAAAGCACCATATATAGACGCCCCTGCCCATTCACCACAAACTCCACCCCTTATAAGCTCCGGAAAAAGGAAAAGAAAGGGAAAGAAGAAGAAAAGAAGGAATCAACCCCATCAATCCAAATCAACCATCGCACGCCTAGACTCAATATCCTTCTTCAGTAGCGCCAGTAACTTATCCTCACTAGGCTTTGACGATCCCTTCGGAATTTTAAAACCATACCAGATCCCAGCGGCAATGTTCTCCTGGGTAGCATACCTGCTGGCCATCCCATCCTCGACAACCAGCGACACAGCTTCGAGCAGCTCCGACTCGCCGGAAACAGTGCCAATATACGGACAGAAGAACCAGTGCTCCTTGCCTCCCACGCCGGGCTGAGTGTCTTTCACGGAGTCCCAGTCGTAGATGATTGCTCGGCTTTCGTTGATGGCGACTTCATGTGCCGGGCTCCTCCAGTAGAAGAACTCGGGGGCGGGGTCTACCTTGACTCTTTTGGTGGAGTATCTCATTTTGACGGACTGAACTGAATGGCTGGGTTGGGTTTGAGTGGCGGTGGAGACAGTTGTCTGGAATTGGTAGATCTTGGTTAGTTAGTTTCTAATTACTTTGGGAGTTGATGATGATGATGCTTAAAATGATTCAGGGCGGGAGTCGAGTATTTATAATCCATGATTCACAAGATATAGAAGAGAATGAGGTTGTGCTTTTGTGGAAAAATCCTTTGTATAGCTTCATTGTATAATTCCTCTTGACAATGTAGCATCATGGGGAATCCATGTCCAGAGTAGAATGGTTATTGTGTTTCTCAAGGAGTGATGGAGGGTGTTACACACTGAGTTATACATAGCTCAGACGAAAAAAAGAGACTGGACTTGAGTGCTTTTCTAAATAAATGGTAATAATGAGAACAAAAAAGCAATGGCTTGCTGATAACTCACAGACAATGCTTACAAACAAGTAATGGCCGCTACGTCAAAAATATTGACCAGTGTTATGTGAATATATCCCCAACCAAAAGAGACAACTTTAGGGCTCGCGTGTCACGAGATCTAGTAGCACAAGCATATATCGTCTATTATCAGACTGTGAACCATGACTATGAGATTGTGGAGTAGATGGAACCTAGCCATTCATAGAAGTATCAGCTGTATATCTTCAATAGACATGAAAGGTAAGACAGGACAATAAAAATTGGAAGGACAAGTTTAGCATACAAAGGAGCTTCAACTTGATCAATAGCAAAGAATCCGTGAGACCTATATTTATCCCTGGATATTCAATTGTTAGAAACAAATAACGTAAGAGATCATGTAGTCAACACAATGTGTCTGTCACTGGAGAAGTACTGCTGTAGAACCTGGGTCTTTGACAAACGGCAACGCAGACAAGTAAACCCTCGTTTCAACCTAGATATCTAGACCATTCCATTTTAGATTTCCATTCTTGTCATAGATAATATCCTTTTAGATAGATATAATTTTTTATTATATGAACCTCTGTGACCAGCTTAGTGCTATCAAATGGTCTGAATGTACAAGTGCAAGAAATGTTAAAACCTGCTACAATACCACCTACTACGAAAGACAAGCGACAAACAACAAACAACAAACAGCAAAGCAGACAAGTAAAAGTCGTCTAACTCTATAGCCCCAAATAAAGGAATGAATATAGTACAAGTCTCCCTAATATAGGAATCAAAGCCCCCGAGAGCAGCGATACCATCAACACCAACCACCTCTTCTTCACATCCAACGTCCGCTCCCGAACATAAAGCCGCATAATTGCCAGTCTATCATACCCACTACGAAATGGCAATTAACCAATCCCAACCTAAACCCAGATTCCACTGGTAACCATAGAGCAACTGCTACAGCCAGACAACCTCGTCGTCTACACCGACACGATGAATAGCCTCAAGCCGCTGTATCTCATCCAAGACACGTCTCAGTCATAGCTACGCTGTACCAGCAGCCCAGTGCACTGTTCGCTTTGGGGAAGCTCGACCCGTCAATGGAGGCGTCTTTAGGATTGATTGTGGTGATTCGGTCAAAACTTGTCCAGTAATTGATGCTTCGTTGTCGTTTGGCTCGGTCTCGCGCTTCGTGGAACTAGGGGATTCTGTGCTGTCTAATTCCAGGCTGGAGATGGAGGCGTCGGACTTCTTTCTGATTGGGCTGATGGACAATTTGATGGGTTGATTGTGGGCTTATTTGGTGAATGGAGTTAGGGGCTTGGTTAGGGAGGGGTGGTGGGTGTTACGAGAGGATTGACGTGATTATTGTTGTCAAGGGGGGCTGGGGGATCTGATACTTATACTTTGGATGGTATATGGCATTAAGGGCTTTTTGTTGTTGCATGTAAGGCTTTTTAATCAACTATTTCATTGCTATTGTTATGGATTAAAGCAAAGTTGCGTAGATAGTCAAATGAAGTTCTGAAGAAACAAAGGTTGGGCCATAAAGCACCGTTGTTGCTAGGTATCAAGAGGATATACGCGAAATACGAAGAACAGATCAAGCCTTTCTGAATCCGTTCACACAGATTCAGTATTCCAAAACAGATCAAGACTTAGAGCAGGCCATTCCATGGTATATAGAGATATCAATATCTTTAAAAGCACCCCTGTCACCATCCCCTGCTAGTCCATTTACTAGCTTGCCGGCACTGCAATCCGCTGTGGGGGCCGACTAAGAGTATCAAAAGAACACGCACAAGACATCTCCACGCAAGACGCCGAGAACCAACAGCACCGGTCGGTATCGGGATGATGATCTCAAGCTGGTACTCCACTCCTTCGCGGTGGGGATCTGCTCGGCCCCCAACCCCTCAGCTGCAGGTAGCCTATATGCATCCCCCTTACACCTTCAAAAAGACATGTCCCTGGGAAATATCTCGCAGACTCATTGATATTCCAAACGGGTTACAAGCCCCCCAAAACAACAGCACGAGATAAAACTCACGCATACACGCAAGACGAAATGGGAAGCACGTCTCCACCCCCACACGCCCTGGTCTTTGGCGCTAGCGGCATCAACGGCTGGGCATTCGTCAACGCTCTCCTGAGCGACTATCCCTCCACGGATGCTTTCCAACACGTCACAGCCTTCACTAACCGCCCGCTGAGCGGGAAAGACACACAGTGGCCTGCCTCACCGAAGCTGCAGCTCGTGTCGGGCCTGGATCTCGTCGGCAATGACGAAGCGGGGGTGCAAGACGAGCTGCAGAAGCAGGTCCCCCACATCGAGGGAGTGACCGCCATCTATTTCTGCGCGTATGTCTTCGATAGCGACAGCGCGAGAGAGATCGATATCAACGTGGGCATGCTGAAGAAGGTGGTCCTCGCGGTTGAGAAACTCAGCGTGAATTTGAAGGTCGTGGCCCTGCCGACTGGTGTTAAGGTCTGTCGACGCCGATTTCTGCAGCCCCCGTCGACCGTCTCAACAGCAGAGCTAACCTGCATTTATCCCTGGATTAGGAATACGGAGTCCACCTGCTGGAAAAATTCCCCTTCGCAGACAACCTCCCGCTGAAAGAAACCCACCCCCCGCTACCAGAGCCTTACCGCAGTGAGCTCTTCTACACCCACCAACTCGACTTCTTACGCACCGCGTCAGCCGGTAAATCCTGGACGCACGTCGACGTCCGACCCGACATCATCATCGGCTTCGTGCCCAACAACTCCTTGCACAATCTCGCGCAATGGGTCGTCCTGTACCTCGCTTTGTTCAGGTACATCCACGGACCCGACACAGAAGCCATTTTCCCGGGGACCGCCAAAAGCTGGAAAGCTCTGAGTAACGACTCCAGCCAGGACATCATCGCGCGGTTCTGCATCCACCTGTCGCTGCATACGGAGAAGCCCGACATCGCGGGAGGCAGCTTCAATGTCTCCGACAATGCGGTACCGGCGACCTGGGAGGAGAAGTGGCCGGTGCTCTGCGAATATTTTGGCTTGAAGGGTGTTGGTCCGGTAGAGGGCGGACCGGAGGCCGCTGCCTTTTTGGAAGAACATCGAGATGACTGGGCCAGGATGGAGAAGGAATACGGGCTGCGGACGGGCCATCATCATGGGAAAGGCGACGATAAGAGTTTGCCATTTGTGCCGTTCTTCCTTCTCAGTCAGTTCGATTTTGATAGACAGGTCGATCTGACGAGGATGCATGCTGCTTGGGGTCCGGCTAAGGAGGAGCGCGATATCAAGGCGACTTGGTATACGACGTTTGAGAGGTATCGCGTGGCTGGTATCATTCCTTCTTTCTAGGCAGGTGGTCCTTGTCGGTATGATATGAGTCTGGAAATGTGTATGCGATCATGAGCGGAGGTTATTGTCCAATTCGGTATCCCCAGGTTTACCTAAATGAAAAAGCACGGCCAACCCAGTAAGAGACCACGGACTGCGCTGAGATAAGTAATTTAGAGAAACCGATACAGAAATTCTAGATTCTGCAGATTCGACGGTTCCTGAGACGGCGCAGTTCCCAAGACATCGGTATAGTCATCTGTGAAGTTGAACAGCCCACCAAACCACTCACTGGGAGCGCTCAAGTCACCTTGAGCAGCAGAGGAGGCCTGTGGAGACACATCCAGGGTAGCATCGGCGGGATGGCTCATCGTGAAATCGTCCGAGGAACGCGGCGTATGCGTTTCCGGTGTCTCATTGCTGACGGTGTGCCGAGCTTCTGTCGCGGGGTGGTTCTGGTCAGGTAGTCGAAGGTTACGCGCAGTGCAATCGTCTAAACACCGGAAGAACAGATTCAAGACCCAGTTTTCCAGATCCCAGGATCTTTGAAGCTCTTGGAGACCAAGAAGGCAGAGGCGCGCGCGGTGCTCTGCTAGTTTTCGTGTTGTGCCGGATGCGCGTCGGCAGTGAATTGTGTGGATGCAGAGGGTGGAAAAGGCGTGCGTGATTCTACCTCGTTAGATGTGGCAGACGATTAGTTTTGGGTAACTTACAGATGTGTCGGGCCGTGCTGCACCAGATTGTGCGACAGCATATCTTCAATGATGCGGGTGCTCCTCGTGGCGGCGTCCAGCGCGGCCTGTCCTGGCTGTTCCAGACCTTCGTGGGGAGGATACAGGAACGAGGACCGATACAACAGGATATACAGGTTACTGATGAATTAGCATGGTGATGTAGACAATGAGGTAGGTGACATACTTGTAAGTCATGTGGAGGAGACCTGCAAGAAAGGTAGCCTTGGGAGTCGTGCCACGGTCTAGCTTCAATGCCTCTGGGATTTGAGCTTCCCAGTCGCAGATTTGCTGACATATAGCGGCCCGAGAGGAGGTTTCCCTCGCTGGATGTGCTGGTAGATACTGTGAGGACACGATGTTGTGCACTACATTGTCAGTAAAAGCAACGGGGCAGGAGACGAGCGGCATACAGATCCGGGCAAGTTTGGCCATCTCGACCGGATACGGAATCTCAGCGGCACACTGAGTGCCGAATATATGCTGTTCCCCAGCAACCTCATCATCCAACACGTCGTCGGGCTGCAACATAGCCACAGCGCAGTCCTCGTCACGAATGCGTGGGGGAAGCCCAAGGGCAGCTGCACTCTGCTGGTCCCGAATCTACTTTGGTGAGAATAGTTCCCGCACTGGTCACCGGGGTATACTCACATATAAAGCCCACCAAATCCGTTTCCACAGCTTCGCTTCACGCAGCGAATGAAACGCAAATTTGGACCTAGGCTTCGTTAGCGGCGTCATTTCACTCTACCTGTCAGACTCACATCATGTGCGTGCCACGTTTCTGCGCCAAACTGATGGCAACTCCCAGCCACGACCAAGTATCGCGCTCTTCCGATGGCCCACCGCGCCAGAAGCTGAGCATAAAAATCGACTGCAGTTTCACGGTCTTGTTTGCCTCCCAGTCGGCGTCATAGAGGGCCTTGGCGCGGCTATAAAAGAGAAACTTAGCATGGTAGCGGATCGCAAAGTCCGTACGAGTGAATTCATCATCTGTACACAGACTGACACCAATAAAGAGCATAGACTGAAGCAAAAGCGGCGAGATGGTGCCCTGGGAATACGATTGTTGAACTGCACCACGATCAAGGATAGGAAAGCAAGGGTGGAACCAATCGAAGTATGCTTTCAGCAGCGTTTCGCGCGTGTCGAGCGGCGGATAGGAGAAGGCTCCAGCCGAGGACAGCTGAGTCTCCAATTGGGCCTTGTGCGCACGCATCGCGTCGTCGCGCATGCTAGTCGAGTCCAGACGCTCGGGAATGGCATAGTGTAGGCGGGTCTTCAGTGCCGATCCTTTGTCGGGGGAAGAGCGACGCCCCTCGTCGATCACACAGGTCAATGGACTGGACTCGCCTAGGAACACGGTCGGCTGGGCCGAAGAGGCCGACTCGGGGGTGATCCACGGAGTTCGGGGCGCCATTGGGATGCGCTGGGGGAGCGGGCCCTCCCCGCGTGCCGACTGGGTCGCATCCTCCAACGGGGTACCAGGCTCGGATCTGGGAGTGATCGGTGGAGGCGCCTTTTTGCGGGGATACCTAGAAACGGGTTAAGCTCTATCCCAGACGATCATCAAAATTTAGAGGTGAAGATACGCACTTTCCTCGCTTCGACACCCCCAGCTCGCAGGGAACGTTCTGCAAATGACAGTTGTGGCAAGGCCGCTGAGACAGCACATTGCATTTGATGCGACGGCGATTACAGTGAATACAGGCCTGACGCGCACGGAAGCGTGTCCGCTGTGGACTATCAGCCATGGTGTAGTATAGTCTACAGTGGTGAGAAACAAGAATGTTGATTGAAGAAAGCGAGGGAGAATGATTGACGTCCAAATAGCCGGGCGGAGTCGGCTATTTACGTGTTAGATGGGTCTTGGCATATAGGCGAATCGTCATGTTCACGACAGTGCGGTTCATTGAACCCAATTTCATCAAATTTGACAGTACGATACTAGAGCTATGCTGCGCACGTGTTTATTTGCTCCAGCGTTTACTTTCCAGTGCTGAATGGCATCGTTGTCGAGCGGTGATCATTGCCTTGACCTACACTCTGTTCACTTCCTTTTAATCACTGGGTACAGTGGATTCGGGAATACACATAAGCCTTTGAATGATGAGCTAGACAAAGGCTGGATAATATAAAATATCATGGAGTAGGAGGGTATATAGTATGTTATTGAGTCTACTCATTGGGACATCTAAACTAGCATTCTTGGATATACAATGGTGGCGAATGCTAATGTTAACATAACCCCAACAGCAGTACTAATCAGCAGTACTAAATGGTAGATCTCTAAAGGATGAAAATAGAACCAAGCTATATACACACCAGGAACATGGATATATATGTACATATCTACGATCTAGATATCCTCCTCAATCCCTAACTCCTCCAAAATCGACCGATTATGCGCCCCAACATCCGGCACGGCGTCCATCCGCGCATCACCCTCGTCCATCCCCGGCGGCAACAAAGCCGGCACCCTCCCCTTCGGCGTATCAACCTCCGTCCAACGACCCCGCGCCTTAAGCTGAGGATGGTCCCAAACTCCCTGCATATCATTGACACTAGCATTGGCAATAGACGCCTTATCCAGACGCCCAATGACCTGCTCCGCAGACAATGACGAAAACGCCTCAACGATAACCTCCCTCAGCGCCTCGCGATTCTTCGACCGGCGAGAGTTATCCCCAAACCGCTCATCCGCCACCAGCTCCGGCCTTCCCAGCACGCGCTCACAAAACGCCGCCCACTCGCGCTCGTTTTGAATCCCCAGCATAACGGTCTTGCCGTCGCCCGTCGCAAACGGGCCGTAGGGGTAGATCGCCGCGTGCGACGCGCCAGCAGGCACGGGGCCCGCGGCCCCGCCATACGCATAGTACATGGGGAACGACATCCACTCGGCCATGCTCTCCAGCATGGAGATATCGATGTTGCGACCTGCGCGGGCGGGGTCCGCGCCGCGCTGGAGCAGCGCAGCCAGGATGTTCGAGTAGGCGTAGCTGCCGGCGGCAATGTCGGCGATGGAGATGCCGACTTTGGCGGGCTCGGTGCCTGTGCCTGTTACGGAGAGCATGCCGGCTTCGCTTTGGATGAGCAGGTCGTAGGCTTTCTTGTCGCGGTAGGGCCCGTCGGGCCCGTAGCCGGAGATGTTGCAGACGATGAGCGAGGGGTGTTGCGTTTTGAGGGTGGAGTGGGAGAGACCTAGGCGCGCGGCGGCGCCGGGGGCGAGGTTCTGCACGAGCACGTCGGTCTTTTGCAGGAGGCGGGTGAGGACGGCGTGGTGGCGCGGGTTTTTGAGATCCAGCGCGAGACTCTCTTTCGAGCGGTTGGTCCAAACGAAATGGGAGGCGAGTCCATTGACGCGTGTGTCGTAGTTGCGCGCAAAATCGCCGACTTTGGGGCGCTCGATTTTGATGACGCGCGCGCCGAGGTCGGCGAGTTGGCGCGTGCAAAAGGGCGCTGCGATCGCTTGCTCTAGGCTGACGACGGTGATGCCTGCGAGGGGTTTCGGCTGGGAGTGGCTTGATGCATGGCGCGCCTGGGGGAGGCGAATGAGCCTGAAAGGTCTGGGTGGCATTATCGGTGATAACAAACTGTAATCGAGGCGTGATTGTTGTGGAGGAGAGATCTATATAAGACCTCGGCAGGATGAGGGGAATCAGTGTGGATCCGGCTATATGCTGATAAAGGTGTGGGGTTAAGGGCAAAAAGCCGAATGGCGGTTACTTCCTCCGCATTTAAATCTGCCGTCCCCAATTTATCACCCCCCGTCAGTCCTCTTCAAAGCCATTGCTCTCTTCACAGCGACAATGACCTGTCTACGTGCCACACGATCACTATGCAGCAGGCTGGGAGGCGCCAGCCGGGCCTCCCTCGCCCGGAGACACCTCCCGCGAACCTTCTCCACAACCGTGCAGCGTCCGTTAATGGACCTGACCGGGTTCTCCGAAGAGCAGCTCACAGTCCGCGACGCCATATCAGGCATCTGTTCACGCTTCCCCAACACCTACTGGCAAGAGCGCGATCAAAACGAGCTCGACCCGAAGGAATTTCACGCGGCGCTGGCCAAAGATGGCTGGCTAGGAATTGCCCTGCCGGAGGAGCTGGGCGGGGCCGGCCTCGGTACAGCTAGCTCTGCAATCGATTGAACATGAAAGAAAAGCAGGTCGGCTAATTCGGAACAGGCATCTCGGAAGCAACGATGATGATGCAGACAATCACGCAGTCCGGCGCCGGCATGCAAGGCGCGCAGTCGATCCACGCCAACGTCTACGCGACGCAACCGCTCGCACGCTTCGGCTCCAAAGCCCAGGTCGAAGAGACCATTCCGAACATCATCAACGGCACGTGGCGGACATGTTTCGGCGTAACAGAGCCGAACACAGGCCTCGAGACACTCAAGCTGAAAACACTGGCGAGCAAAACCCCCTCGGGATATTCCATCACGGGGCAGAAGATCTGGATCACGTGCGCGCAGGTCGCGTCGAGGATGATTTTGCTGGCGCGGACGACGCCACTGGAAGAAGTGCAGAAATCCACGCAGGGGCTGTCGATGTTCTGCATTCCGCTGGACCGCACGGAGAACAGCGGGCTCGATATGCGGAAGATCAAGAAAATGGGAGGGCGCGGCGTTGACGCCAACGAGGTCTTCTTCGAGAACTACTCCGTCGCGGCGGACACGCTTGTCGGCAAGGAGAACGACGGCTTCCGTATTATTCTCCATGGCATGAACGCCGAGCGGTGTCTTCTTGCCGGCGAGGCGCTGGGACTCGGCTATGCTGCGCTCGAGCGCGCCGCCCAGTACGCCAACGATCGGGTCGTCTTTGGTCGCTCGATTGGCCAGAACCAGGGTATTGCGCACCCGCTGGCGGATGCCTATATGAAGTTGGAGGCGGCGAAGCTGGCGACGTACCACGCGGCGCGTCTGTACGATGCCTCCCAGACGGACGAGTCGATCCCGTTCCAGTCTATCGGCGTCGCCGCGAACAGTGCCAAGTACCTTGCGGCCGAGGCGGCGTTTACGGCGTGCGAGCGGGCGGTCCTGACGCACGGCGGGATGGGATATGCCATGGAGTACGATGTCGAGCGATATCTGCGGGAGTGTCTGGTGCCGCGGATTGCGCCAGTCAGTCGGGAAATGATCTTGAACTTCATCAGCGAGAAAGTGTTGCAGCTGCCGCGGAGTTATTAGAGGGGATATATATTTTTAAGGTCATTATATGTTGTATAGTATCAAGATACTGGGCGTGATAACATTCTAGAAATACATATACCCGTCAAGCCAATCTATACCCATTTTCCAATGGCTTTTATCTATACACGAGTCGTCCCCTTCAACACCCCCTGCATGCGCGTCGAAAGCGCCAAAAACCCAGCCCCCACCAGACAAGAAACGCCCGCAAATATCTGCAACCCGGAAAAGTCCGTATCACCCTGATGGCGGAGGATCGCGCCCATAAGAGGCATCCCCGTCAGCGAACTCACCGAAATAATCAGCTGGAATGTCCCAAAGCGCTGGCCTAGCGTAGCGAGGTCCCCCATTTTCGCGGCGCAGGGCATGACGAGGGACACGACGCCGCCGCTGAAGAAACCGTATACGATGGAGAAGACGATGATGCCTGCGTGGGAGGGGTGGAAATTGAAGGGGAGCCAGAGGACGAGCATTGAGGCGCCGGTGCCGATTGAGCAGATGGTCAGCATGTTGAAGTGGCCGAGCTTGTCGGCTAGGTGGGGAGGGAGAATGCGGCCGGGGATGGATGCGGCGCTTTTTTCAATTAGTGTTGAGCACAGAGAGTGTGAGAGAGACGCAGGGAGAGAAACGCACTTGAGAATGGAGATAAGGTAGGAAGCGAGGCCCGTTGAGAAGCCCTTCTCCATGGCCATGCTAGTGAGATAGTCAAAGGGAGCCCACAGTCCCCACCTGCGACCAGATTCGTTAATGCCATCTTCAAAAGGGAAGCGACAGAAACATACATCACACAAAAACACCCAAACGTGTAAGACGCAAACGACGTCTCCTTCAGCAGACGCATATCCATCCACTTCGCATTCCCATCCCACTTCTTAACCGGCAGACGCCGTCGCACAAGCAGACACGCAATAGCCAGCAGCGTACCCACCAAGAGCGCAGCATACCGCACAGCCGTGTAGAACCCGACCTCGCTCATCACTTTATGCAAGAAGATCGGGAAGACCACGCCTCCGAGACTGCTCCCGCTGGTCGCAATGCCGGCCGCGAGACCACGCCGTCGCACAAACCACTGTCCGACGCAAACCATTGCGGAGGTGAAAATGGCTCCGGCGCCGAGACCAAAGCAGAGGCCCTGCGCGAGAAAGATCTGGTAGTATTCGTGCGATAGGCTGGTCATGCAGAGACCCAGGACTGCCAGAAGACAGCCCGGGTAGAGCACCGGGGCGGGGCCGTACGTGTCGATAACTCGACCGAAGAGAGGGCCTGGGGCCCACATGAGGGCGACCTGGACGGCGAAGATCCATGAGATAGATGAGGGGGAGTAGTCGCTTAGGAGGGTTTCCTCGTAGGTGGCTTGGAAGATGCCGATGCTGCAGTTTGTTAGCAACTTGGCACTTCAGGCTATAGAAATATAGAGGGAGAGACTTACGCGTTCAAAAACCCAAACGAGCAGAACAGACAGAGAAAAGACCCCACTAGACACAGCCAGCCTTGTCTACCTTCTTCTGGTGGCAGTTGGCTCTCCTCCGGACGAGGCGACAATTCTTTGGACGAAGTGGACATACTCATACTCATAAGTCATGTAAATCTACCGCGACAATCCACGAGATCTTTCCCTCCGAGCTGACCGTCCATTCCATGCTACTTATACTTCGAAATCAAGAAATTTTGTTGAGGTTTGCTTTTGGTGAAAAAGCAATAAAGATCCGCGGGCGCTGAGGCTGTAGCCACCCGTGTGACCGATTGGGACGGCTCATGGAGCAGTGGCGTCGTCACTATTGAACAGCTGAGTATATTTGTCATAGCTCGAGGTGAGCATGCATGTACGGATCTCGGAATCAATCGTCCTCGCAAATCGGAGCGAACCCGGACTAGCTCTCGTTCCACGGCGATAGGATGGATCGACGGCCCAACAATGTCTATACGAGAGAGAATCGGATTGATAGCCATGGGAAGTATGATAAAACAATGGTAAGCAGGGCCAGTAAACACGCCACACCAACGCCAGTCCTCCGACTACATTTCCCCATCGCCTAGTGGAATACAGAGAGTTTCTTTCGAGAACGATCGCAACACCTCGATAACGGCCACATGCCCGTGAGAAATCCCACAATTAACCCCCATGACCCGCATCTCCGGCCAGATGCCCTCGGGACCAACCGTGCCTGGCACACGGTCCTGCTCTTCTAGCTCCACCAGGGCCCGAGTGACGCGCGTCGCACTGTTGGCGTCCCAGAAGCCCTCCCGATGCGGTGCCAGCGACAAGGTGTTGAGTGCACGGTATCGCAGGGTGCGATGGCGACAGCGCACGGCGATGAAGAACAGTGGGTAGATGACGCCGAGACCCAGCGCGAACAGCGAGGACCGTTCGGCGTCCTGCGTATCGTGCAGTGCCAGCGCCGCCCGGACCTGTTCGATCGCATCCTCGAACTCGGGCAGTAGATCGTCGTAGCTCATCTCCCCGCGCACGGGGTTGCGCACCATAGCAATCTTGAAGATGATGTAGAGGAACCGAAGGACAAGCGCCATCCGCTGCTGCTCCGCGTCCAAGTTCGGTGGCAGCGCGACCATCAGCGCCTCGAATGCCCGGTACCACCGCTCGAGGACCTGCTGCACCGCCATGCTCAGACTGCCTAGATCCCCGGAGCCGGGTTGGTCGTCGTTGCTTGTTGCTATATCGGGCAGCGTGGGCAGACCGTCGTTTAGGTCGACACGGTATATGGGGAAATTCTTCGCATTGGTCTCTTGCATGATCCGGTTGAGGGCCGTGCTCTTCAGCAGCGCAAAGTTCCCCTTAGCCTCTTGAATGGTGTGAAAAGCGTCCGGGATTTCGATGTCCGAGATGCGACCGTAGACCCAGCCGATACTGGGGTTGTTGGGTTTCCACTCGAAGAAGGATATGATCTGGATCTCCAGCAGGGCGAAGTGCTCAACCAGCGCCCGCGTGTAGTAGGGCAGTTGCCGCTGGCGACGTAAGGTCTCCGGCTCGGGGCTGTCACTGCTGCAGAGCTGGAGGATCTTCATTCCGGACTCGTAGTGCATCTGGGCTGACTGGAACTCCTGCCGCACGACCTCAAAGCAGGTGAGAAGCAGGCACGTCGTGAGGCAGACGTCGGCTTCGACTGGCATAAGCTTCCCGCGTCCCAGCTGGTGTCGCAGGCCCGACATCGATTGGCCGTAATACTGCAGCGCATAGAACGCCCCGCCCGGATGCCGACGAGCGGCCCCCTCGATGTGCAGGGCCCCGAGGGCGATGGCCGCCCGGCGGACTACGGCATCCTCGTGGGTCATCTGCAGCACCAAGCTCTGCCAGAAGTACGAGGTGAACCATCCGCTGAGCTCGTGCACGGTTTGTCCGCGGAAGAAGTCAAAGCAGATGCACTCCCGTCGGGTGCTGAAGAGACGCAGCTGCAGGGTCGCGGGGACCTGCAAGCGCGCGACCTTGCGTGCTCGCGATGTGTCGGGCTCATCCCATCGACAAACCCATCCAGTGCGTCGACAGCGCTGGCAGCTCGGTTTAATCTCGTCGCATTTGACGCGGCGTTTTCTGTTTGCTTGATCAGTTGCCATGACTCTCAGACGCCCGTCGGTAGTGTTGGGTACTCACTTGCACGTCCAGCAGCCGTTCCTCGATTTATGGTGTTTCTTGCGCTTGCGGACCAGAGCTTGCGACTCCATACTGTGCTCCATTGCTCGGCACTTTCTTTGTCGGCGTGCGAAACATGATTGAAGGATACCCACATTGTACACCGCGGGGGAGCTCCATCTTGTAGGGTCCGTTTCAGCAGAGCCATAGGGGAGTTCTCGGGCATTCGCTCAGCGAGAGACCCCGAACAAAGAAAGTTTAACCACCCGGACGGGTCGTCTGGATCGCACTGGTAACTGGACCCCCTTTTCCTTTTAGGTTCGAGGTCAGGCATGAGGCGCCGTGGCTGGGCCAAAGTAGATCTATCGTCGCGCTAAAGTCTGGCCCTCTGCCTGCCTTTTCTTTGTCCTCCGTCAGCGGAGTCAGCGACTAAAACGACCATCCAATTTTTCCACCTGGCCGCCAACCCTCACTTTCCGATTGGCCGCGACCGTCATGTCTTGACCAGTGGGATCTCAGTTTGATCGTGGATGAGGATATCCGTGCGTGTCGGTTGATTGGCCGTTTCCTCGTGTCACTCTAGCATCTTTCGAATTTCTCAAAACGGACGAGTTGATATAGTAAGTCTGGCGTGGGGGAGAGCTGATCACAAGGTCTCTTTGAATCTCAGCGTTTCACCCAGAGAAGCAATCCGATCGATTTGGAAAGGTGTCGATCGACCCTGGGGGAGACGGACTGTGGACGGGGAAACAGATCGCTGCAGTGTGGACGTTGTCAAAAGCAAACACCGACCGAGAGGAAGTCATAATTCAAAATAGCGACATCATAGACTTAGAAAATAAAATGAGCCTTCCGCCACGATTCCAGTAACCTGCAGACTTCACTCAACATGAGGCCTTGATGGACCGCCAGCCGCTCGTGGACTCCAGCCTTGAGATGAGAACGCACGTCGTCAGTCTGACCTGTCCAAAGTCTAATGGTAGGATTTGTACTAGTGTCAATATGTTTTTGGGAAGTTACCATTAGCTCCAGCCGAGCTATATGACTGGGATTCCCACACATTCGTCCCCACTGTGGTTTGAGAGACAACACGCAGTAGGCGCTGGCCACAACGTGGGGCCACGAGGGCCACCAGGAGACAACAAAGACGTCTGTTGCGCTCAGCACAGGATGCCAGTAGACTTGTTCAACGTCTTCTTTGATCTTCATCTTTGAAGTGTGTCGTGCGCAATATTGGAGACAGATGTGCCGACATCTGCGACATGGATGGAGATTGAGTGTCTCACTTCCGAGGTACGGCAAGCATCGACCACTGACATACCCCGCCTCATGTAGGAGTGACCGCCACTGTTCACAGTCAAATATTTGAAACACGATGGGAAATGCACCCAAGTCAAGCTTCTGTCTAATGGCCACGTTTTCTCCACGTTGTTGTGTCGGAGATAGACGTCGAGAATGGTATCACTTATGCACCGTGCCGATGGTCAACAGTTGAGTCCCCAGACAACGAAGATAGTATCAATATAAATAACAGATTCCTTATGTGTTGTTTGAAGATGAAGACAATGGATGGTATGACCGTTGGGCACTTCGAAGATATCCCGACATGCGTATCCAGAATATAACCCTAACCGCTCTCTTGATTCTGCGGACCCATCCAAGGATTCTACAACACTTCGTCGCAAATATTGCGCGCAATCCCCGGCATTCTGTACGCAGAACGTAGGATTACGGGACCAGGTTCGTCACTATTGATGAAGACCCGTTCTTGATAGGGCTATACTGTAAGGCCTCCCTAACAACGGAGGTTTCTCATTAATGACAAAGCCCTACACCAGTAAGTAATAACAGAACCCACGTCTCACACAACTAGTACAAATATTTCTCATTCGTTTAGATAGGGTGTGGCAGGATGGTCTCAGTACACCAGTAAGCTCCTTTTTTCCCTCCCTTCAGCCATCTCAACTAGTAGTGACCCACCCCCGGTGACTAGACACCTAGAGAACCTTATCCAATCGGCCAACATGGTTGAAAGCAATGAATCCCGGGGCAGGCACACGGTACCCGTCATAGAAGGGACCGACTACTTTGACGCCCCCCTCCACGAGCCTGCAGCGCCCCGTAGCAACTTCATAATCACCACTGGAACACACCCTGACCCGGTCACACTTGTCCAGGCAGTCATGGTTAGAGGTAGCGGAGACGACTGAAATCTCGCTGCCCCTTTGGCTCTCTGTTCTGCGTCAATCATACTATTCGGGCAATCAAATCGCGGGTGTCTTGACGTACTCTGATCACACCACACTCTCCAAAGTTCGTCGCCAGCGGCACGGAAAACACCGCTTTGAGTGGGGCCTGGCGGAATAAAAACAGTCAGTTGGTGATTTCCTCGATGACAACTTCCTGTTCCAACTCACAAACAATGTCCTGGTACGCCAGCTGGTTGCTCGGGTCTGGACAGGCCGGCTGGTTGTTCGGATCCGGGCAGGTCGGGCAGGTCGGCTGGTTGTTCAACTTGTTCTGGCAGGTCTGCTCAGACTCCAGACAGGAAGTCAAAGCGCTCTGGAGCCAGCCTTGGGCTTGGACGGAGGCCGCAAGCATGAGAGCGGAAGCGACAGTGGTGAGTTTCATGTTGGATCGATAGATGATTCTTCAAATTCTTTTTCAGGTGTTATGATAGAAGGTGCAGATGGAGAAAAAAAAAATGCAGTGGGAAACCAGAGGCATTTATATCTTACCTCGAGTTGGCTAACAAGGGTTCAGATTCCTAGGTCCAGGGCACATTCCAATAGTTGAAAGCTTCCTACGATCCGAAACTCAAGCTGTTCTGTTTCCAGGGACTTTCTCTTCTTCGTATGGGCCTTTCCACCAGGGACTTCTCAATCAGGTACTCAGCTGAGCAGTCCTGCATGGGTACAGCTCCACTGACCCCAGGAACGCTCCAGCATACCATGGCAGCGTCTCACTGGCTACCGTGTCAAGACAGCATAGTTCATAAAGCCCCGCAGTGGTTTGTGCTACATGACATCGCCTTTCAACATATTTCCTCTAAAAAGGGCAAAATGGCAACTTGGTGGAGTCATAACACCCTTTCTTAAAAAAGTGTAAGTGCCGGTGTTTGTGTTGTATAAGATATAGTACATGCGGCGAAGGTGATGGTCGACGTGCAGGGCGCGAGAGCCACGCTTTTGAAGAATTTGTAAGATAACGCCCTATCTCTGCTATCTCTGCTCTCTGAATCTTGCCAGGTCAATCATATCAAGGAGGATCACCCCATCGCTCTTTGAATAATCTCTCGTAGGGTGCATCAGCATGCTGACTCCTCCTTTTAACACGACCTATTCAAAATAACTATTCAACACTCTCGAGATGCGCCCACGGACCGGAGGCACATAACCCTCCTCGTAAGCATCAATCTGCTCCTTGAGGCCGTTGAAGCTCAAATCCGCTGTCCCGGGCCAGACGTACTTCGTCCGCTTGACGACCTTCCAAGAAACAAAACAGACGATAAAGAAACCAATCATGGTGTAGTTGAGAAAGAAGCCAGCTAGCTCCCAATGGCCCGGAAAGAAGAGGTCGAATCCCAGAACCAGGGTCATGATACCCGTGCCGAACACCGCGTACCACGCCGCGAACGGTTGCGGCAGGCGGCCTTTGTAGGGAAGTGCAGCGCGGTCGATTCCATTCTGACGCAGCGAGGCATGGAAGTGCAGGTAGGTAATGCACGTGCCGAAGTAGTTGAGAAGGTAGGAGGCTGTGATCACGCTGACTAGCCAGTCGAGAACCTGGGCTGAACTGCTGCTGACTTGGAGAAAGCCCAGTCCGGAGAATGCCATGGTAACGGCGACTGCAATATAGGGGAGTCCGCGTTTGTTACAATGGGCCAGGATTGACGGTGCCTGTCCGTCGAGAGCCATTCCGTAGAGAAGTCGGGACCCCGAGAAGACAAGGTTGTTTCCTGCTGAGAACACCGAGGTCATGATTAAGGCGTTGACGAGTGACGGCACGCCTCGAATGCGGAAATTGGTCATGGAGATTACGTAGGGGGACCTGTTGGTTCTAGTCAGAATCTGACTAGACGGGTCTTTTTTCCCAAAAGAGCTGGACGTACGCTGCGCCGGTTCCACTGCCGCTTTCAAGTCTCGCCTTGAGTGTTGGGTCGTTGTAGGGGAGGACGATCCCCATGCAGAGAGCACCTCCGAGAAAAAAGAACATCAGGCGCCAGACGAACGCTGAGTATGCCTTTCGCATGATGGACCGGGGACGCTCTGCTTCAGCTGCTGCCATCGATATGTATTCCGGACCCACCATCCTAGTTCGCGTCAATAATTGGACGTTGGGACAGCGTTTAGATCATACGTGAAAGATGCTTGTATCATGCACGCAAGCAGACCGCAGAACCTACCCGCGTCGCCTGGAACTAGGTAGGATACGAAAGCGCCCTAGAAACCCCATAAGATAGTGACCAACTAGCATGGGGCAGACTTACCGGGTCATTCCAGTATCTGAAACCATAGCGATCACCTTGCGGATTTCCCCCAAGCATCGTGATAAAGGTGTAGAGCATAAGTGCCAGCATCAAGAATACCTTGAAGATCGAAAGGTAGAATTCAGATATCCCAAAGTACCGAACTGTTAGAATGTTTAGACCCCTGTTGTGGATCAGCCATCCCTGCCCAATTCCTCGGATCCAAGGTCGTCATACGCGTAAAGCACTATGCACGCCGCCACCACGGCCGCCACCGGAACCTCATCCGTCCAGTACGTGAGCAGCACATTGATCGCAACGATCTCATAGGGGATCCCAAGTGCTTATCGATACAGAGAACGTCAGAGCGTGCGATGTAATAGCAGCCAAGTCATTGAAAACCTACCCATATTCATAAAGAAATTATACCCCATAGCCAGCCCAAACGCCTCATCAACCCAGTGGCTGGCTAGTCGCACATATGGGCATGGTATGGGCAAGTAGCATACCATTTCGGCGAAACATTGATTGACACACAAGATCACCGTACCATAGACGATAAAGCCCAAGAACAGTCCCGCCGGTCCACCTTTGGGGAGTACGGCGCCCATCTGGACGAAAAGAGACGTTCCAATTGCGCCTCCCACGGCGAAAAGCTGCACTTCTCGACCACGAAGCTTCCGATGAAGATGCTGCGACCCAGCGGAGATCATCAATCCATCTTGCGGCGTCTCATCGTCGCGCGACTGTGACGACTTGTTTGATACTTTATCTTCTCCAAATGATTTAGCCATTTTCTTTGTTCGAGCGGTGGTTGAGAAAATTGGAATTGCGAGTGCTCGTTTCTAGGGATCGAGAGAGATCACCCCCTGCAACTAGCGGTGTCCATCTTGCATTGTTTGAAGGGTGGTCTTTGTCTTCATCGCCCAGTGAAGTAAAAGATCCGCAATATGTCTATCACTTTATGCGATCGATATGCAGAGCCAATGATGCCGGACAAGACACGGGCCCCGTGCATTACCCCTCATTTTCACGGCATGATACGATGAGATCGAACTAGCAGCATCGTGTTATCCCAGATAGGATATTCGCATGCTTATCACGATATAAATCGATTGTATCTTTCAATTGCCACAGTATGTCAGCAAGAATTACGCTGCAGTCTCAAAGGGTCCAACAATACTAGTTCGGACAAGTTTGGAAGATCTAGTGATGTGACCTTGTTCTAAAGATGGAGTATGTGGACCCACGGATGTCGGCTCGGGCCGATTTCACAGTGTGTATATACTGGGGAATGACACCGAACAACCATACAAAGACCCCGTACTTCTCGGTTAGTCCAAGGAGATTACTAGTGTTGTAGATGTTGTAGATTGGGAGTTCACAAATACGGCTCCGTTGGACTTCCCCACGCACCGCCTTGGCTGCTGCCTATCGAGAAGCCGGAGTTCTGGCCGGGTGAAACCGAAGACTGGAGCAGTGTATATGGGTACGTTCGGTGACGTTCCATGAAAGAATGAGGGACTGCGAGAGCGGTTCAGGGTCGGTTGCAGGAGAGCCAGCGGTTTTCTCGAGGCTGGGAGAGTGGGGTTTTTAGGGTTAGCTATGCGGTGTTAAATGGTTCTGAGTCTGATAAATTTTGGAGAGAGGCTGATCCAAGCTTCTTTGTGTCTACTGCGTGTCCTGAGGATATGTGGAGATAGAGGGTTAAGCCTTTTGGAGAAAGATGGGATGGAACAACTTGTGGTGAGGAAAGTGGAAGAGATGGGAAGTTGGGTGTAGGTGTGGGATGCTGATGAGTATATGGTGACCTTTCGTGAGAAAAATGGGAGGGGAGGATGTAGGTCAGAGAAAGGGACAATGACTGCTATTTAAGGGTGAATTGCCACTTACGGATGTCAATAAATGCTAGAATAGTTTTCTTCTCTACTAACCAACGATCCACAATTGAGCAACATTACAGTAAACTGAGCTGTCTCCTAGCATTTTGAATTAATCATAATAGACAGCACCCGTAACTATAGCTTCATGGAGCGATGTCCGGACGCAACGCGCGGCAGCTCCTCCCCCCACGCAATACGGCAATCCCAACGCAAATGATCATCATCCATGCGGACAGCGTCCTTCTCAGGCTTCACGATATCGCGCCACACAAGGTCACCAACACCGCCCTCACCCATCAAAATCCACCGTTTCGCAATCTCCGTCGCCACACCATCACCATCACGCTCAGCATCCAGCGCGAGCAACATCCCACACAAGACCCACGTCAACGTAAACATAGCACGACGACCATCGGCAAGCAGCTGCGCAGGATGCGATGAGCGGGACACGCGTTCCAAGAACGCCGCCCACGTCTGGTTCAACGTCTGTGACCACTCCGGGTGACGGACGAGGCCGATCGCGCGGTGAACCCACGCCGCGAAGACAGGCAGATGGTCGCCCTTCATGAGGAAGCGCACCAGCTCGCTGGCCAGCACATTGGTTGTGCCCTCCCAGATGGTGTTGACAATCATGTTGCGCAAGATGCGGGAGATGTTGAACTCGGGCTCGTCTGCCTCGTCCATGTAGCCGACTCCGCCCATCGCCTCTTGGCATTCCTGGATGCCTGCCACGGACATCTTGGCCACGACGGCCTTGGCGCATGCAGTCATCACGCGGAAGACGACGGTGGCTTCACGGCCGGCGTGGGGGAGGTGAGGTGCAGGCGCGGTGACGCCGTTGTTCTCGACGACGCCCATGACGGCTACCGTGAAGAAGCTCAGGTTCAGCGCCCCGCGGTGGCGGACTTCCTGGTCGCTGAGGAGGGCTAGGTGCATTGGGATCAGCCACAGGGGCTCGCCGACTGTCGTGCGTGCTTTGGCAAAGTTCTTGGCGATGGAGATGGCCTTGCGCCAGGCAGAAACGGAGCCGATAAAGGTGTAGGTGCGCGTGATGTTCAGGAGGGGCGCGATGGTGGGAATTCCGCGGTCGAGCGCGCCGACAAGGTGCGCCCGCATGTCTTTAAGTTCTAGCTCTGCGGTGGGTAGCTCTTTGGTTCCGAGCTTGTTTTTGAGACGGTGGATGCGAACGCCGTTCGACACCTCGCGGGGCTGTCCATCGTCTCCAATGATGGTCTTGCGCAGGGGCGCCAGGAACGTGCTCAGATGACCTGACGGGGTTTTGGCGAGGAGGAGGGCGACGTTGGCGTCGGTCGCGGACGAAAAGAACTTGAATCCGTTGATGAGGTAGTCTCCCTGTGAGGGATCGGAGGAGGGAGAGTAGGTCGCCCATGTTTCGGAGTTTTGGACGTCGCTCCCACCGGGTCGTTCCGTCATCCACTGGCCAGCAGTGAAGAAGTCTTCGCCCCGGGAGGTTAGCCTTTTCAGAATGGCATGGAACGGATGGTCCGCGGGCAAGTGGGCGCATTGTTGGGTGAGGATGAGCGAGGCGCCATCACTCATGGAGACGGGGCAGCTGTACAAGGCGGAGGCAGGAGAGTGCAGATAGTTCCTAATCAGTCAGTACACGGGTTCAACATTCTCCGACAAGCAATGGATGGAGCTCATACACTGCATTTTGCGCCAATCTCCGCTCGGGGCCATATGTGGGCTCATACCCCAACGCGACCACCCTGGGATCTGTCAGTCACGTTCATCACAATCGGAGGGGACAGGGTTGTTTATGGGACACGGTACCCATGCTTTGCACCCCACTTGCCCAACTGCTTCCAGCCCTCACTTGTTACCAGTCGATCATAGTCATAGCGTTGACCCCAGACATTGTGTCCTTTAACATAAGGTTGATTCCGCTCTGCGTCCGCACTCCATTCAAGGATCTGCGGTGAGACAGCCTCCGCGCCCAGCTGCTTAAGCTGAGGTTCGATACGCTCTAGTTTTTCTGACGGAAGATACCCTGTCATCGACTATGTCAGCGGGTTCAGATCACAGAGATTACATGTTGACTGACACGCGAGCACTCTCTGAAAGCTTCGATCGGAGGTATAGGAGTTCTGCAGCCTCGGTGGACGGGTAAAGTAGCCTGTCTCCGCTGTGGCTGGGCCGTTGGATGAGGAACTCATTTCGTAGTATGAACTTTACTAGAATGGCATTGAAACTGGGAAGTTGTCCACGAAAAGTCCCTTGAGGGGAGGGGAAGATGGTATAGGAGTTCGGTTACGGCGGTCGGTCATATGAGATCTGAACCCCAACCTCGGCTATACCCCAGACAATCAGATCATATATCCACCCACTAACAGCCATGATACTTGGAGAAGCTTGATCTCACTTGTCAGTCAGTTTAAATGTCACCAGAAGTTCCAATTTGTATCTAATCTCCGATGCAGGTTACATCCGTCCTGTCGCCGCTACGTTGTAGCTGGGGGCAGCAACAATATGCGAGAACATCTGACTACGGAGAACAGAGCAGGTCTACATTCTGTAAAGGTTTTGCCAAAGCAATCAGCAATTATACCATCAATTAAAAATATAGATTCTTTGCAAGACTCTATATTGAAACGTTCAAAATCTCCCAACTATCACCACCAGTCCGTCTAATTACTAATCCTACTACTCCTACTACTGCCATTTGATAGGTCTGACAAGATCATCAATCTCAACATGGTTCGAATTGTTTCTGTGATTCTTACCCCAGCTCCTATATATATTCACCCAAGCCAGTCACAGCGTGGTATAATTCCAGAATCCTTCCAGACCAGCACTCCGCCATGTGGGTGTGAATCATGTGATACCCATATAAGTTAAAATGTTCCTTGCTGAACTTACCTCAACCACACCACACATTTTCTTTACCCTTGCAAAAAGGCTCCTCGCCACACCCCTACTGTATGTTCAATCAAGAAACAAAGACATCAGCCATGGATACACAGCTGCCTGATCCCCAAGGCACACATCCCTAAACGGGCTAGCGTCGGAGACTTTCGCTCACATTCGCCCGACTGCTTACTCATTCCCTGCCTGAGGGATCAACACGTGCAGACAACCGGAGACAAAAGGCATATACCACGTGGATCCAGGGACAGAAACCGATCGGTAAGCAGATCGGCTTGCCTTTGATTAATAAATCCAATATCTATATCTGATAATCGCCTGGCTCGGGAAGAAAGAAATGATACAATGGAATCAAAGATTGGAAGAGATGTGTCCGGGTGGGTATCCACTGCGGCGGGATTTGAAATCAGCGGTGGAGACTGCCGCATGGATTTCCTTTGATAGTGTTTTGTTGGAGGTATAAAGAGTTTTATAGACCCTGAACGGTGTAGATAGCACTTCACAGTAACGGTTTCTCTTCTTTCTAGCCCATATCATAATACAATAATACACAATGCATCACCCCGATGTCGACATCGAGCCCGCAACGGGCATCTCCTACTTCACCCCGGCGCAGTCCCCCCCAGCTGGCACAGCAGCCAGCCCTCAAACGAATGGCCAAGCCATTCCCAAGCTCTTCCAGCCTCTGACCATCCGGGGCGTCACCTTCCAGAACCGACTCGGCGTATGTCCCTCCCTTCCATCTCAAAACCCAAGATATGCCCAAGCTAACAGATGAAAAAAAAGCTCGCGCCCCTCTGCCAATACTCCGCCCAAGACGGCCACATGACAGACTGGCACGTCGCCCACCTCGGCGGGATTGCGCAGCGCGGACCAGGCATGATCATGATCGAAGCCACAGCCGTGCAAGCGCGGGGCCGCATCACGCCCCAGGACGTCGGTCTGTGGAAAGACTCGCAGATCGCACCGATGGCGCGCGTCGTCGAGTTCATCCACTCGCAGGGCCAAAAGGTCGGCGTGCAGCTCGGCCACGCCGGCCGCAAAGCGAGCACCGTCGCGCCCTGGATCTCAGAGACCGTCGTCGCGACGGAGGCAGTGGGCGGATGGCCCAGTGACGTCGTGGGACCGAGCGACATCCCCTTCGCGGACAGCTTCCCGCAGCCGCGCGCGCTGACCACCGATGAAATTCAGGAGATTAAGGAGGACTGGGCGGCTGCTGTGCGGCGCGCGGTGCAGGCGGGTGTAGATTTCATTGAGATCCACGCGGCGCATGGGTATCTCCTGTCGTCGTTTTTGAGCGCTAGTGCCAATGGCACGCGGACGGATGGGTATGGGGGCCCGGCGTTTGAGGATCGCGTGAGGTTGCCGTTGGAGATTGCGCAGATTACGAGGGACGTCGTCGGGAAGGATATGCCTGTTTTCTTGCGGATTTCGGCGACGGATTGGTTGGAGGAGGTCAAGCCTGGCGAGAGCTGGCGGGTGGACGATACCGTGCGGTTTGCGCAGGCGCTTGTGGAGCAGGGCGCTGTCGATCTGATTGATATTAGCTCCGGTGGCGTGCATGCCGAGCAGAAGATCAAGTCGGGTCCGTGCTTCCAGGCGCCGTTTGCGATCGCGGTCAAGAAGGCTGTGGGGGATAAGTTGGCGGTCGCTACCGTTGGGGCTATTACCAATGGAAAACAGGCGAACCGGTTGCTGGAAGACGAGGGCTTGGATGTGGCCCTCGTTGGGCGCGGGTTCCAGAAGGACCCTGGTCTGATGTGGACGTTTGCCCAGCACACTGGCGTGGAGATCAGCATGGCGAACCAGATCCGTTGGGGATTTACTGGACGCCGGGGGACACCGTTTATTTTGCCGGATGTTTACAAGCAGTCCATTTTTGAATAGATTAGAGTATAGATATAGATAGACCACAGGGATATAGAAGTTTACGGAGTTCATGATCGTTTAATTGCGTCCAGATATGAACCCGATCTACGTCTATCTAAAACTCATATGAATGCTGAGCCAAGAGTCTATTCTTGGATCTATTTGTCCACCGTATACTAGAGAATACAGATGAAGAGGTGATACATTTTATGATTGCCCAAAATCTGATATAAATCCCGATCTATCTCTATTCCAAGATCTATGACGTCCATCGTATAATTACAAAGCAATGGGTAAAAAAAGAAAATGTAAAAAGAAAGGCTAAATCGACACGAAGAACAAAAAGAAAAGAAAGAGCTCAAAGCTTGCTGCTCTTTGGGCTGTTCTTCAGCACGTTCGCGTTCCACGGGTAAGGGTCGAACACGAGGTCGTTCACCGGGTTCTCCTGGCTGGCCCGGCGGAACAAGTCGGGGTAGACGTCGCCGTCGTACCGGCCCAGGCTGCTGTCGAGCTGCCAGTCGTCGAACTTCCACGAGTCGACCAGGGACACCGCGTGGGGGCGGATGTCGTCCAGAAGCTTCGACACGGCGGTGGTCTGCGCCAGCGAGATCTGCCGCGTCGTGACGGCGCTTGAGGAGAAGAACTCGGCGGCCTCGCGCTCGAGCGTGTGCAGGGCGTACAGACGGAACAGCTTGTGCAGGGTGGCGGTGGTCTCGGGGCCGAGCGAGGCGCTCAGCTGGGGCGAGTTGACGGCGTCGTAGAAGTTCTTCACGACCAGGTACTGCGAGTGGGCGGTCGACAGGCGCCAGAACTCGACCAGAAGCGAGTTCCACGAGCGCTTCTCGACGTCGCGGTGCTTGAGCGCCTCGAAGGTGAGGTGGGACGCGCGCCAGGCGAACGCATCGACGATGTCCTTGTCCTGCTCCAGGACGTCGAAAGAGGCACCCTTGTTGCGGCGGGACAGGTAGTTCTTGAGGATACGGCAGGTGTCGTTGTTGGCGGCCTGGCCGGCAAGAACGGAACGAGCGGATTTGAGGAGCTACACAAGTCAGTAAATGATCCGACGTGAGGAGTCAAGGGGAAAAGGAAACATACATAACGGGCAACCTGCTGGGTCAACATGTAGTTGTCACCCTCCCAGGTAAGGTTGGGGAGATAGTCGGCGTACCAGTGGCCAACACCACTGTACTGCGAGTAACCGTGGCCACCCATGGCGCGACGGCACACCTCAAGACCCTCACCAGCAGTGGTACTGGCCAGCGCCTTAAGACCGCACGAAGTGGCGTGCAGGTCAGCCAGGAGCTCCGCACCGGCGCGCAGCTCGTCAGGACCGGCCTGGGCAGCGCCCATCATGCGCTTCTGGTTCTCCTCGTACAGAGTCATCATGCCGCGACCGGTGAAGTGCAGCGCGTACATGGTGGCCAGCAGCGGCAGCAGACGGATCTGGACCATCTTGTAGTTGAGGACCTGGTTCTCACCCACACTGCCGGTGGCGTCGCGGTCCTGGAACTGCTTGCGGACGCTGCAGTAGCGCACCGCGATGGTGACACCGCGGGCCAGCACACTGCCGGCCTGCAGGACGATGTTGGAGCGCACCCACACCATGGTTCCGTAGACGAGCGCGGGCAGGGCCGGGCGCATGTACTTCCCGGTGTCCTTGTCGATCCGGGAGAAACGGGCTAACATGTTGAAATGGGGGATCTTGACGTTGTTGAACAGGAGGAACCCGTTATCCATCGTGCTGCCAAACCCGTCAGCATTGAATCGGCGACACAGGCAGCATTCTGCGGGGAAGTCAAACTCACTTGTATCCAAACTTAGGGCCGATGTCTCCGACGTAAACATTCTCCAGCGGCTGGTGCGTCTCCATATCACGGATCTGCACGAGGAACGGGTGGGGACCATAGTTCTTGCCGTTGATGTACAGCTGCGCCATGACGACGGCGTGGTTGGCCGTGCGACCCAGCGAGCCGATCCACCACTTGGACGCGGTCAAGCTCGGCGAGTGGATGGTGAAGGTCTTATCGTCCTGGTTCCACACCGCCCTCGTCTCCAGTCCACGCACGTTCGAACCGTGACCCAGCTCCGTTTGGGCATAACAGCCGATGATCTCGTATTTCTCTGCGCGTTCGAGGAAGGCCTTCTTCTGTTCCGGGGTGCATTGTTCCCGCAAGGTGACCTACCGAGCCATTGGTTAGCAACACGTTCCTGCGCTTCGATCTTCACTCGCGACTTACCATGAACATGGAGGCGTGCAAGCCATACGGCGTAGGCTCGCCCAGGAGGTCGTTGGCGGCATAAAAGTCATCGTAGTTCCAGTTGTGTTGTACGGAGAGCTGTTGGAGACGCTTGCCCTTGGCGAGGGCACGCTGAATGCGCTCGGTTCGGCCGAGGGTGTGGTTCTGCGACTTGTCGAAGATCTTGTCGTTCTTCATCAAGGCCAAGAGACGGTCCTGCCGCTCCAGAGCCGCGCGGGTGTGTAGCAACTCGGCGAGCTTGTCGACATCGACGTTGGATTGACTGCGCTCCTGGGCCAGCAGTTCAGAGCCCGGCTGGCCGGCCGGCTTCAGGGCCTTGACCCAATCGGGAGGAGACATCTTGGGGGAGAAAGAGGGAGAGGAATATCAAAAGGCGGGGAAAGAATTGGTAGGTGGTCAAAGGGAAGAAATGTGAAGTCTCTCCATTCTTACTTATAAGAGAGTCGGCCGAAAGGGAAATTGAGCGAACTCCACGGGGAATGATCAGGCCGAGGGTCATTGGCGCGCTAACCCATTGTGGCAATTGCCGAGGCCCACGGGGTAGCTGCCTGGATGCCTGGATGCCTGGATACCATCGGTCCACCCCGGAGGAACCAGAGAGGAAAAAAGAAACGGCAAGAAAAGAAATCAAACTTGGGTGGAAAACAGAAGTTCTCTCCTCGGCCCAGCAGATCCTATCGGAAGCCCCGGTGCCGAGTCATCCAGGGATCTTCACATTCTTGACCCGAATGTGGCAATCTGCAGTCTATCCTTGTCTGTGATTGGCCGGCTGGGCTCCGACCCTGTTATCTGATCAAGATCGGCGGCCGTCTTCATTTACCGGTGATGACAACCACGACCAGCTCATTCGCCTCCTATCGGGTGCGATGAAAAAGGCTTGGATGGGATGGGAAAAGGCTCAGATGGATAGTCTGGGGTTTTCTGGAGACGTCCCGATATGATTATTACGTTGATTCCCCAGATGGATGAAATCATTCCCTCTCGGATGCCAGGCGGGAGGCGGAAGGCGGAAAGCGGCAGGCCGGGAAGCGGCGTCGAATTTTCTTTCCCCTGTTCCGCCTAGGCCGAGCTTGATGTCTTGAAGGGACATATGTTCACCAAACATCCAGTATACTTGGAATAGATGCATATTCTTCGCGTTGGAGATTCTAGGAATAGTAATCATGTCACGATTTTGCTTCCTTAAGCCTAATCAGACATATGGCATTCACATGGGTGTTGTCCATGGTCGAAATGACGGAGGCTACATATCCACAATCACATGTGACGCCTCCGGCCCACCCACCGTAGCCATCATTTCCCACGTCTTATGACTTACGACAAATCCAAAATTCTTTGCCTGTCATTGCTCTCTCTCTCAGCATTCCCCCGTCCCCCTTTTCCCCGTATCTGTCTGGAAAACCCCCACCATGGTTGGGGCACGGTCGGTTGGTACTCGTTTTTTCGCATGATGAGAATCATGCAATTTAGACAAATACGAGGCTTGTGATTGTCGAATTTTCAGTTCCAGGTTCCAAAAACTTCGATTCCGTCTTCACGTGGGATGAGCCGCGATAGCAACCCTTCAAATCAGGGGTGATGGCAGAACAAGGGAGGGATCCCTTGCACGCTCAGCGCCTCCAGAATGGGGGTCGACATCGGCCCACTGCGGCACCCACGATCCCAAACCTGGAGGCCCCCCGTCATGGTCCCGGGGAACAATGCCCCCGCCGAAATCGGGTGGGCGCCAATGCCTGTGACGGCATTAATATACAGCAAAATCTGACCGAAAAATAGGGTCGGTATTACCTGTGGTTTTTGCTTATGGATTTTTTGGCAGAGGGAGCACTGTTCTTGCTGATTAGAGCAGGAGTATTATGATTCACTAGTGATTGTGTCCCTGTTTTAGGGCTCATCTTGTTTCACACATTACTCATACATTATTCTCTTCATTTTGTGGCCCCAGAACCATTGGATTCGACTCTCCACGTTTACCATACCGATTCAAAATCAGTCACAATGGCTCCCGCTGCTTCAATAACGCGAATTGGTGTCCGGGAGGAGGATCTGTCGAGATTTGGCTTGCGTCTTCATGGGCACACTTGTTTTCGCGATCTTGGATTTGATGCCACAATATCGCGACAGGGGGTTACTGACATATAGTCCTTTGACCTAACGTGACATTGTACGACACGTTGAGGAAGGCAGAAAACAAGCGGTGGTCAGCTGAGAAAGACCTTCGGATATGTTGTGCAGCCAAATCTAGATGGCTAGCATTATGTTGCTGCTAGTCCTTGCACGCAGATAAACATCGTCCTCAAGACGCCACCATGTTCTCTCTTGTTTGGTGGGCGAAATGCCATGCCCCCAAGGCCTTCACTCTATCTTTATCGTCCCCGTTTTGACCCTTTTTTTTTTAGTTAGTGTAGCAGTATATCTATTTAATCGCATACTTCAATACAGTGTTGGGTTACGGATTCTAACAACCACAACCGTTATCTTATGAAACAATAAAAATTCTAGCTATGTGTCTAGTCAATAGATTGAAATTCCTAATTTACGGCTTTGAAATGATTAAGCAGAGCTAAATATGACTGATCAATTACTCATGAGTATTCTGCATGTCAGTGTTGAAGTACCAATACTTTCGTTCAGTAGTCAAGAAAGAGAGCCCTGGCATTTATCCATGTAACAAAGCATAGAGAATATCTATAAATATGTTATATTCTAAGTGACTGTCCGAAATCTTTTGACATGCTCACGTATACCCACTGAATGATGATCTTTACAGTCGCGCACAGTGTCCACGAATGGAAGTGAAGAACAGATGCATGAATAAGTAAACAGAAGATGGATTCCTGTCTTAATTTCTTACTTGATTTCCAGACCCACACAAAAGATTTACTTGGCATGGTTTTTATCTTATAATATCATAGTCTCGCCTCGATGTTGTCTATGAAACGGGTTAGCGAACCGCGAAATATATATTGAGTGGAAAAAATACTATTAGTTATATCCCACGTGGCTATCTGAACTACTATTATTTCTAGTGAACATGAAATACGGGTTTATTCCTGTCTCCTATAGTACTGTCAATAAACCATATTCCCCATGATCCGGGCAGCTGAGTGTAGCGGAAGCTTGACCATAACTATACAATTAGTAGATAGCAGATACGTAGCTATTGACAATTGGTCTATAAGGTTACTGACAATATCCCAATAACAACATATTCACCACAGGGTATAGTATCAAACTCAAATATAGACTAGTATTTCAAAACAGCTACAACCATGTTCTCCTATAACCAATGACCAAAACAGCACATCTAACCCACCAGAGCCAGACCCCACCTCACCACAAAGCCCCCAGAAACCCTATCCCGCCTGTCCCAACGTCGCAACAAACTGGAAAGTCCGAAACAACATCATATACACTCCCTCCCTCCGCCACTCGTCAACAACGCCCCGTATCCACAGCCTAATGAACATCATTGTAAACGACACTTCAACCCAACCCAGACAAACTCCTCCGTCGAACCGAGTACGGCGTGTTATCCAAGTACGTCTTGCCCCCCAACGCGGGTGCGCCTGCTTGCACACCCGCTGCCGCGAAAGGGCCCTTTGGTGGGGATCGGTGGAGGACGCTGAGGTGACTCTTAACCATCGACTTCTATCTCGTATATGGATGTTCGTCCACCGGTGTAGTGGCGCTCGACTTACCTGTACGGCCGCTGAGTTGGCGACGTGCTTTGGCCGTGGTGCTGATTGGCTGTGATGATGAGTAGAAGGGCGAGGGTGTTGACTGAGACTGCGAAGGTACTTGATCCCATGGTGTGTGAGTGAGTGGGCTGTGTATGTGTCTGTGCGGGGTATCAATGAGGGGTCGAGCTGGTTTGTGCCTATGCTTCAGCCGCTTCGTCCTGCGTGGTGGCTGAGTTTGAATGAGTATATAATTATCAAGTAAATACTGGTTGATCGTGTTACTGGAATGCTGATTGTATAGGTTGGGAAGATAGGATGGAGGATGTGAGGTTGGTGGAAACATCGATGATCGCTCTGATGAGGATACTGGTGTCCCCCACTCTTGTACTTGCTAGCACGTTGCATATTTTCCACCAATCATTCCTTGCGTCGCTGTATATAGACCGCTTGCATGTTCATATAAACAGTCTTAAGTATGCCCGCAGAACCTGCTCTATGTAAATCAGTAGAATCATAAAACAAAAGCAACTGAAATGTACACAAACCCCATCCTCCCCGGCTTCAACCCCGACCCCTCAATCATCCGCGTCAACGCAGACTTCTTCCTCGTCACCTCCTCCTTCGAGTACTTCCCCGGGGCACCAATCTACCACAGCACCGATCTCATACAGTGGACGCTGATCGGCCACGCCCTAACCCAGCCGAGCCAGCTGCAGATCCACACTCCCGAGCCCGGAGGTGGCGTCTGGGCCACCACGCTGCGGTACCATCAGGGCACGTTCTATATCACAGCTGCCAAGTTCGACCGGTATCGTCCGCAGGACGACGACCGCGTGTGGCCCAGAGGGTTTTACGTATCGACGACCGATATCTGGGATTCGGGATCGTGGTCGGATCCGGTGTATTTTGATCAGGTGGGGTTTGATCAGGATGTACGTGCTATACTTCTCTGCCTGCTGGGGCTTTACATTGACTCGGCTGTGGCTGGTATATGTAGCTCTTCTGGGATGACGACGGCACAGTATATCTCTCGTCAACCTATCGCAAGTTGACTCGCACCCCTGGCGCGAATCTCAAAGACTTCGCCATACACATCTCCACCGTCGACCTAGCCACCGGCCGCTCAACGTCCGAGCCGAAGCTGATCCGCGAATCAGCCTCTGGCGTGGCGGAGGGGTCACACATAGTGAAGCGCGGCAAGTATTACTACCTTTTCACAGCGGAGGGCGGGACAGAAAGCGGCCACTGCGAGTGGGTAAGTCGCAGCGAGATCTCGCCGTTTGGGCCGTGGGAGGTCGGGCCTGACAACCCGCTGTGGCGGAATGGGTTGACCGATGAGGTTCAAAACACGGGTCATGCGGATCTGGTAAAGGATGTGCAGGGACGGTGGTGGGCTGTTCTGCTTGGTGTACGTCCTGTCCAGAAGGGTACTGATCAGTGGGAGGAATCTGTGCTGGGTGAGTCAACTAGTCTGCAACCTATCTCCCCAAACTGATGGAAAAAAGGCCGCGAAACGTTCCTCATCCCTGTTGAATGGGTCAATGACTGGCCCGTTTTCAACAAAGGCCAACCGGTTGCCCTCACAATCACCACACCCCATCTCATCCAATCCCATGCCCCATCCTCATCAACCTGGCGAGACAACTTCGACACACCCACTCTCCAACTCGGCTGGTACAGGAAGAACACGCCAGTTCGCATGGCAGACTACTCTCTCACTGAGAGACGAGGCCACCTCCGCCTCCACGGAGGGCCATACGATCTCTCCGTACCCGCCAG
The DNA here is from genome assembly GCA_002850765.1 of Aspergillus taichungensis. Lineage (NCBI taxonomy): Eukaryota > Fungi > Ascomycota > Eurotiomycetes > Eurotiales > Aspergillaceae > Aspergillus > Aspergillus taichungensis. The sequence goes on along the minus strand of KZ559566.1, from coordinate 29,383 downwards.
CCCGACGCTCTTCCTCCGCAAGCAGACCCACCGCGTCTGTACTTGGACGACCAGCCTATCCTTTCATCCGACCTCTTCTAGCACCGAGGCAGGCACCGTCCTCTGGTGGAACTATTTCACCTACAGTAGCGTAGGGATCCGGCGCGCAGCAGACGGGCGGCGTATTGTGCGGTTCCGACCTGCCGACGGCCAGCTTGTGGACCGTGTCTTAGGCGAAACAAGCAAAGGAAAAGAAGGAGAGTACGTTCAGCTCGTAATCGAATGCGGTGATGTCTACCGCTTTGGCTTCCGAGAAGAAACCCCAGACTCAGGCCTCGGTCTCGACACCCCGATCAACTGGATCGGCCAGGTCACGAACCGCGTCATGACCGTGCCTCCGCCGGTTGGGATGGCCTTCACTGGCATGATGCTCGGATTGTACGCTTTTGGCGAGAGACAGCCGTGCTTGGCTCCTGCTGATTTTCAGTATGTGGATATGCGATGATCTAGACTTGAAGGCCGGTTAGAGGTAAGATGTGTTGAATCGGGGTTGCCGCGTGGATTGCATGTTTGGACATAAGAACCGCAAGTAGGTATGTATGTATGTATGTAACAAGATTGTTGGACAGGTTGAGTCCTTGCCGTTTGTCTGAACAAACAAAAGAACCACCTGTTACTACTTTTCTATTAAAGTATACTGTCTTATTAACCCGGTTCGAGGTAGATACAGTGTTACCAACTGTGTGGGACAACGGATCACTCGGTACTTTCAGTGTCTTAGCAGTACTTTATACCTACTGCGCATTATACTCATTGAATCAGGAATGACATGCTGCATCTGTCACTAGTCACCAGCCTGTACTTGCTCCTTGCATAAACATGCATCAGTGAAGAACACCACGCACACAAACTACCTACCAACTCACTTCTTCAGTCACAAGTCAAACTCCAATTGTACTCGGTACTACCCCTGCAGGGACCCCAAACGGGATTCCCTCGAGGGACCCATTCTTAAAAGGAGAATTCAGCACACAGCAGTCCAACAATCAATTCGAATCCAAACTTCGAGATAAGCCACCCAGCAGCCAACCAAATTATCAACCAACCAACCAGTCAGATAACTAATTCTGAGACAAACTAGGCTGGTTTCAGCGGGCTTCTGCATATTGATTTCATCAAAGAAAAGAATAGATACTAATTATCAAATAGATAATAAATAATTCATGCTAAAATCCTCGGTAATTTGTCACGGCTGAGGCCAGTGTGCTAGGCCGTCCTACGCCACCAAGCGAGGGTATCTACATTGGGTTAAAAAGGCAAAGCCCGGCCATGTGATGATAGAGGTACGGATTTGTCTCTCCCAATAGGTGATTTTGAAGGTCGGCCTCAGGAGTTTACCTCCGACTGGTTATAGTAGGGGTCTTACAGAAGCTAGACCTGTATGTGTGTTTCAATTGCTATCATCTATCATGAATGCATGACCATGAAAGGGAAATCCACCATCTCTAACCCAGGGTCATCAGCTGAAATAACATAGGTGCAGAGTCAGCATGTATGTATGTGCAAGTATGATGTGCGTTTATCAATGTAGTGAAAACAAAAAGAAAAGGAAGAAGAAAAAAAACCGACAGTGCTAAAGTCACGCCTCGACTGGGTATTCGTGTGAAAAGACAAGAGAACGAAAAAAAAAAAAAAAGGTTCAAATGAAAAACGCCCATGAATCGGATGATGAGCCGTTTGTACGAGGGCGATGTAGTGTCCCCAATAGACTCGGTGTTACTTTAATTCGAGGGGTCAACGGATCGCTTGGTTACTCCCGCCGTGAGCACAGGCGACGCGAGCACTTTCTGCCAGTCGTGGACCATCTCGGTGTTGACCGACGAGAGAGAGACCTCCCCGCCGGCACGCGCGATCATTTCGTCCTCGTACATGGCAATGGCGTCGGCGGGAGTGCGCTTCCCCGTCAGAAACTGGTTGGTGGCCTCCACGAGTTTGGCTGCATCGGTGATGGAGTGGTTGAGGCCCTGGCCCCGCTGGTAGGTCATAGCGTGCGCGGCATCTCCGGCCAGCGTCACTCGTCCACCGTGGTTATCCCAGCGATGGTCTGAGGCGCACGGGTCAAAGTCCGTCAGGCCCATATACCAGACCTGGTGGTCGTCTGGCACCCATTCGAAAGCGCTTCGCCACGGGTCTGTAAAGCATTTGGAGAATCCCTTAACCTGCTGTAGTCGCTGCGAATTGCTCCAGTCAGCTGTGGCCTCTTGCTCTTCCAGCGTGCAATGCCAGGAGATGTAGAAGAAAAAGGTCCACGTTTCGGGTCTGTCTGGGTCCTCGACGTCGTGCATGCCAAAGAACGCAAAGTACCCGGCGGGGTGAATGCCGGCCAGATACAGGGGGTGAAACCCGCGAAGGAATTGGGCCTGCTCGGCGGTGAAGCGAGCTTGCACAAAGGTCGCGCAGTACGGGAGCTGGCGGATGCGCCCGGAGTTAGGGCCCAATAGCTCCCGTCGCACCGTCGACCGGGCGCCATCCGTGCCAACCACGAGCGAGGCGGTGATGGAGGTATTGTCGTCGAACAGTGCGGTGGCTAGCTTCCCGTCGTCCGAAAATGTGAGGGTCCGCAGCCGCTTCCCATACTGAACGTCCAACCCCTGGGCCAGGAGCCCCCGCAATTTACGTCGTCGCAGGCGATAGAAGGACTGGACGGGGATCGCGGCCATGCATTCTCCGGTCTGGGCGTTGAGGAATTTGAGAAAATCGTGTTCGGGGGGAGGTTCACTCGGGTCGACTTGCACGGAGTGGATGTGGGACCACATTTCGTCCGTGATAAGGCTTCTCAGCGATTGCACGCCCCAATGGAGGCCCATGTTCCAATCTCGCCCCAGCGCATCAATGCTGTCATGTTTTTCCACCACGAGACACGAAATTCCCGACTAGGCCTTGAGGTGAGCGGAGTCCATCGCAAGGCAGAAGATCGGGCCAACCCACCTGTTTGAGCCCTTGGGCCAAAGCAAGTCCCGTCGAACCTAAATCGTTAGTAGTGAACGAATAGATGGTCATTGATCTATTGATCCTTACCAGCGCCTACCACCAGAACCGAGGTAGTGGGGTTCTTCGGCTCGGCGGTGGGAGAGGCCACATGAGAGTCGCTTTGGTGATTTGGGAATTGCTGTGTTTGCTGGGCCGGTGGCTTCCCAGCGATCCACGACCAGAACCGTCGGATACGGCCCATGGCGAGGGTGAGGGGTGAATGCCCGAGAATATGGCCAGGAAGTAGAGACAAGAGGGAGACACAAGGTAACAATGGAGCAGGGACGGCACTGTAAGACCAATCGATCGGGACGCTCAAAAAGAACAGGGTTGCTAATGCCGGTTATTCCATCGTGCCAAGTACTAGACCGATCGCTCTAGACTAGACTAATATGGCAAGAGACTGAAGAAAATTGTAGTTGATGGAAAGGAAGAAGACTGAAACAGAAGGATCGAAACCAAGCAAAACCAAAGTATCAATGAGAGAATTATTAGTATACCTAGGTGAATGACAGACTCGAGGGAAAGAAATGAATGGGAAATAACCCAAGGGAACCTCAGGCCACAGACATTCTACGTTCATCGCACCGTCGGTTTAAGATCAAGTCCAAGCCCACCAGGGGATGGGAACCCGGTTTTCCGGTGGAGCTCTAGGAACAGACCATCCTCATGCCATGGCTCCGGGTTGACAGTGACTGTTGGCCAGTCCGATGGGTTTCACCTGACATAGGTGATTGTGAGGAGAATTAAATTACTAATTTGATCAATTACTGGATACGACTGGATGGTTCAGAACCAGATAGGTCGGCACATACATCCTCCTCCATCATATTTTAGCCGTCTTAACGGTCTTTGTTCCGTGTGGGGATGAATGACTCGGTTGTCTTTGATTCAGAATAAGGGGCCAATCGCTCATAGAGATCCACTCTCTCCACCTGACCGACCGTTATGAGAGCCATGGCCCCACTACCAAATGTCTGCTTCATCTGTCTGGAGTACCCAAGGATGACCATGATAGGGTGTGGCTACGTCTTGAACTGATCTCTTGGTCTGTCTATATTCACCAGGCCTGATACTTGCCAGTTGTCACTTGTCACTGATCAATTAGCTATGGAATCACACTACACACTTCACCTGCACGTGTGACTTGATAGAAATACCCACTGTACTGGTATGCAATATGAATTCAAGAGTATATGAGGAAAGAGCACTTCTTCCACTACTAGGAATGCAAGAGGTGTAAATCCATTGGAATTCCAGTGTACTGTGGCTGTCTTGATGCAGCAGGATTGTATGTCACGTGATTTCTCAGGGGTAATCTAATACAGTATGCTTATGTACACCCATGAATGTCTCATTTAGTGACCAACTTGAAGAATTATAAGAGCTATTCAGTATGAGACCCTATTGCAATATAGCTGGATGTAATTATGTATTTTGTGATGAATTGCATCCAAGTGTAATTTTGATTCTTTTTTGATCGCTATAAAATAAGGTTGGAATGTCACGTCAACTATGGATACTCCACTCTGGTACAAACCGAACCACTCGCTCGAATTATGTGGAACCCATTCCAGTCTGTCATTCAACTTTATCTCATACCATCTGATGCAGGAGAATGTATGTAACCACTCATTAGAAGAGGATTTCCAGGGGAAATGGTTGATTATGCTGGACCATCGAAGATAGAAGAGTAATGAACCATGTAAAACACATGAGTCCAGAGTGTTCGGTTTCGTTAGCACTAGTTATGCAGGCCATAACAACTATTGATCTGGCTTATCCACTCTTTTTCCCGGTCCTAGTCGGTCTCCATCACGAATCTCCGATCGTAGATCTCTTCATTTCGTCTTGACCTTTCTGAATGGGAATAAATCTTTGTAAATTAGCCATTCCCTTTGATCACCTTTGATGTAATTTTCCCTTCTGTTTAGGATTGACTGGTTTGGATGATTGCATCGTGCTGCTGATTAAACGGAATATAAAGTTACTTACGACCTACCTAACCTACGTATTTCTGCGTACTCCCAAACCTAGTTTCTCCCCCCCACCCCGTTTATCCTACCCGTGCATCTCCGCGGTTCGGTCGCGCCGTTCTTCACTCCCTGTCCCATCCACCTGCAGCTCGCCCCCCTCCTTCCCGTTTCCAGTTAACCCAGGATCGACAACCTTGCCATGGTCACCTCTTCTTGTGACGAAGAAGACTCCTCCTTCTCCAACACCGCCAGTGCTGCTTCCACCACCACAACCACTCCACAACAACGCGATTTAATCATCCAAAATATGCTCACCTATTATCCCACCGATGATGATGGGGATGGGGATTCAGCGTATGGGGAAGACTCGCTGATCGGAGATGATACCATGACCTTGGATTCCTATATCACCGACTACCGATACGAATTCGGTCGTCGCTATCACTCCTATCACGACGGTGCCTACTGGGTAGGCTGGTGCTGCTGAGATGGATCGATTCCTGGCTAACCTCCCCGGCGTTCAGGGTCCTAACGATGAAATCGCAAACGAACAACAAGACATGGCTCATCACATGTACTGTCTCACTTTAGACGGAAAGCTTCACCTTGCACCGATATGCGAACCCCAGGTATCATCCTTCCCCAAACGCCGGTCGGCTGGAGCTCGTCTAAGCAAACGACCGCAGGAAATCCTCGACGTGGGCACGGGAACGGGGATTTGGGCCATGTCAGTCTGCGGATCTCCCTGACGGTTTGATTTTTGTCTACAGGTATTAACCCAGTCTCCAGTGATATGGCCGACGAGTATCCGAGCGCCAAAGTCACCGGCGTCGACCTCTCGCCCATCCAACCCGCTTTTATTCCGCCGAACTGTGTCTTTGAGATCGACGACGTCACCCTCCCCTGGACCTACCCCAGCAACCAATTCGACTTCATCCATGTCCGCGAGCTGTTCGGTTGCATTCCCGACTGGGATGAATTCTTCCAGCAGTGCTGGCGGTGCCTCAAACCTGGGGGCTACATCGAGGTGGTGGAGCATTCGGTCGAACCGCGCTCCGACGACGGCACCGTCGGTCCCGACCATTTTTACAATCTATGGGGTCAGACAGTGGTCGAGTCGGGCACACGATTTGGCAAGAGCTTTACAATCTGGGAGGAGAGTGCGTCGCGTCTTGAGCAGGCAGGCTTCGTCGACGTGGTGGAGACGAACTACAAATGGCCGATGAACGGGTATCTCTCGCCTTTCCGTCGCAATCTCAGAGCCTTGCTAATTTGGATAGCTGGAGTACCGATCGGAAGATGCACGAACTGGTGAGTATGGTTCTTTTTCGCTCTTTGTTTTGGTAATGGTCATAGAATGAGATCACTAATTGATACAGGGCCGATGGAACCAGCTCCGACTACACGGCGGCGTCGAAGGATACATGCTCCGTCTACTCACAACCGCCCTACATTGGTCCTACGAGCGATCGCAATTGTTCCTCGCGCAGATGCGAGCCTCGCTACGAGACTACCGCACCCACGCCTACCTCCCAGGAACAGTCGTGTACGCGCGAAAACCAGAGGAGCCACCATCACATCGCGCTTTTTGAATTGAGGCTGGAGTATAGGTAGCTTATCAGGGATGGTAATTGGTTCTCTAGGGTTTCCGGTTGTAATTTTATTTGGGTTTCTTATGGTTGAGCTTTATACCCTTGTTGATATTTATTAATTATATATTCGAAGACGAATGTGACGAGGTACTTAAATACTGCCACATGGATTGATTGATACAGTCTCTCCGTAGGATTTTATCCCCAAAGGAACGCCCATTGATCAGATACTAGACACACCTCGGCCCAGTTCAACAAGTCGGAAGAATCGATGGATGTGACGCCGCAGAAACTCTATCTAGTCCGAAACTCTGATATCGAGCTTCGTGGACGCCATCTATTCTACAGTAGGGAATCTCAAGCGATGATCCATTTGGCGTGCAGAATGTAGAAGACATGTTTCGGAATAGGATAATCCACTGGAGCTGCCATACGATCCAGCTGACGCGGAAGAGATCAGATGCGTAGAGGATCCACACGAGACTCAAGGATGACTCGTCCCGCCGTGGATCGAGACCCTCCTCTACAATGTATTTATGGATGTATGGATATCCGGACAACCTGACTGTCGAGGATCGCGGCCGCGTCATCGCATACATCCATAATCCATACATTCACTCAGCACAATCCATCTCGTGTACGGAGTATGAATCACCCAAAACCACGCGCGCATAACTTACAACACTTTCATCCCACCAACATCATCCCATCCGTACAGACACACATAGAAACGATAACTAGAAAGCTAGTAAGTAGTGGCCAGTATCGTAGCAGTAACGGTCCCACTTCGGACCCTCTCAACGGCCCGCCGTGGAACGAACCAACCTAACCCCGTCCGTCTCCCGTTCTCCGCCACCGACTCGACTCCTTTACTACTCGCCGGATGATAAGAAAACTAGGTGGTTATATTCTCAACTGACTTTGCCTGTTCCACGGGTTGCAACTCACGGAACGATTGGGGACATTTGGGCACGGCGCGCGTGACACTTTTGATTGCGGATATCCACGGTAGTATTGGACCTGTTGTGCAACTTACTCTGCCGTCTATCTGGATGGCTGTATCTTTGCATCCCTGCAGACGAGGGATGTCACGTCCGTATGCAATGAAATGCAGCGTGCCACTTGCCAACATCAGACATGTATGGATGTCACGTGTATATCTAGTCACATGATAGCCAAACCGCGCTAGTGAAACCTGGCTGCGACAAACTTGACAAAATGCCACCAAAAACAGGCCGATCAATTCCTAGAGTGGTCAATTCAAAAGTGATCGTTTTTGGGGCATATATTGGATTCGGCTTTTGAGGGGGTCATTTGATTTGGCTCGTTTGACTGATTACAATGGCATGGTTCTTTTTATGCCATTTTGTGTACTTGGGCTGATTTGAGGGTGGGAAAGTTGGTCGGGTTGGAGGGGCGGTCGGTTGGGCGGTAGGGTATTGCTGGCAGACCCTGGTTTCACGTGAGCTGAAAGATCCTGGCCTGGTCAAGAGATCGAAAATCTTTCTTCCAATTCTTGCTTCATGATGCTATATCGAAGTCTGACAAGGTATCTGATATTTACTTTCAGGAATAGACAGTACGGCAGAGATCGATTCGAAGCAATACTCCTTTCCTAAGTGGCTACTCCCGAGTATACTCCAGTTTGTTGGGATTTCCGCTCAACCGTGAATGACGTCATTTGTGACTGTTCCTAGCGAGGGCTTGAGTTGTCAGAATAACAGCCTGATTAACACCTATCACAAATTCTGTAGCTCAAGGTCATAAGATAATATCTAATATCACGATATAAATTTAGATACCATCTGCCGGGCGCTTTAAGCTTAAACCGGGGTCGAAACCCCACTTGGACTCCAAATTAGTCAGGGCAATATCCCCGCATCCATACCCAATCACCTGTATCCCGACTTCGATCCTCTGAATGACTACACTTTCCATGGTTAGACCAAACTACGAACTTCTACGTTTCATGCAGTCAATATAATACAAGTCTACACTCGGAAATCCATCCACCGTCGCGGCCAGAATGTCGGCGTCTAAACGCTCTGCGTCGGTCGACCTGGGCAATCCACCGCAGTTCACCTCAACCGACTCAGACGCGGCCACTGTGACAGGTAGGACGGATCCAGCTACCTAATACCCAACGCCAAGCTAATACAAACAGACGACGGTCGAGTCAATGTAAACCTGGACTCCAGCGCAGGCAAAGCTGCGCTCAAACGCGCCCTCTCACTCCTACCCGCTACCAGCGAGAAACCGCCGTCCCCACCTCCCGACTACACACAATCCGCCCCCTTCGACATCAAACTCAATATCATTATTCAAGTCGTCGGAAGTCGCGGCGACGTGCAGCCTTTCGTCGCGCTCGGAAACGAGCTCCAGAAACACGGCCACAGAGTCCGGATCGCAACGCACGACACCTTTGACTCGTTCGTCCGCGGCGCTGGATTAGAGTTCTACCCCATCGGCGGAGATCCCGCGGAGCTAATGGCCTACATGGTCAAGAACCCGGGGCTGATACCTAGCGTGGAGAGCTTGCAGGAGGGCGACATCAAGAAGAAGCGGGTTATGGTCGCTGAGATGCTGGACGGCTGCTGGCGGTCGTGCATCGAGGATGACCCTGTGTCCGGGATGCCGTTTGTCGCGGATGCGATTATTGCGAATCCGCCGAGTTTTGCGCATATACATTGTGCGGAGGCGCTGGCGATTCCGTTGCATCTGATGTTTACGATGCCGTGGAGTCCGACTACGGCGTATCCGCATCCGTTGGCGAATTTGAGGTATTCGGGGAAGAATCAGAAGTTTGCGAACTCGGTTTCTTATGGTGTTGTGGAGTGGTTGACTTGGCAGGGGTATGTCCTCCCCTCTGCGTATCGATGGTACTGGCTGACCGCTGTAGGCTTGGTGATGTGATCAATACTTGGAGATCGACGATCGATCTCGAGCCGGTGCCAACAAATGAAGGGGCCACCATGGCGCAGACACTCAAGATTCCTTTCACGTATTGCTGGTCGCCGGCTTTATTGCCCAAGCCTGTAGATTGGCCTGCATATATAGGTATGTTCCTGCATGACGCGTGGCTTGAGAAATGCTAATTATCAGATGTCTGTGGCTTCTTCTTCCGCGATCCTCCCAGCTACACCCCTACCCCTGAGCTGGCAGCCTTTCTTCAAAATGGTCCCCCTCCGATATATGTCGGGTTTGGAAGCATCGTCCTCGACGATAGTGTAGAAATGACAGCTATTCTCGAAGAAGCCGTCAGACTCACTGGCGTCCGGGCCATTATCTCACGAGGGTGGAGTCAACTGGGCGGGGAGTCTTCTTCGAACATTCTCTACCTCGGCGACTGCCCTCACGACTGGCTATTCGAACGCGTGTCCTGTGTCATTCATCACGGTGGTGCTGGCACCACCGCGTGCGGTCTTCGCTACGGCAAGCCCACTACTATAGTCCCGTTCTTTGGGGAGTGAGTTGACCCCGAATCTGACATATGTTCTCTCCTAACAGTCCCAGTCAACCATTCTGGGGCAAGATTGTGGCCGCCTCCGGTGCCGGACCCGACCCCATCCCACATCGCTCTTTGACGGCCCAGAAACTTGCAGATGCAATTCGCTTTTGTATCAACCCCAGCACGCTTGATGCAGCCGAGAATCTAGCCATCAAAATGCTGGAAGAAACAGGCGTTGCAAAGGCCGTCGAATGTTTCCATCGCAATCTTCCGCGGGAAAAGATGAGGTGTGCCGTTTTGCCAGATCGGCCGGCGGCATGGGTGTACAAGAAAAACAAAGGAAAGCCCATCTATCTGTCCAAGATGGCTGCGCAGGTCATCCTCGACCACATGCGGATCGACAAAGAGGACCTGAAGCGGTATGTTTTTGTTGTGACTCGATTTCCCATAGGCGCCCGGACTGACACTGGTATTCAGACATGAGATCAACCCAATCGTCCTGCAAAACCGACGATTCGATCCCATCTCCAGTACGACATCCGCAGCCTTCGAAACCGGCGCAGGCCTCGCAAAGGCCACCACGAATATGCTATGGAAGCCATACCAGGAGATCCAGCGCGGGCGAACCAGCAGCCCGCAACCCAGCGTCACCCGGTCACTCAGCACACCGTCTCTATCTCAGATGGAACCAGAGAGCCCCTCGCCCGAGAAATCATCCACCGCACCACCCAGACTCAGCAGCTCTCCCACCCGAATCGACTGGATGACAGCGGCCACCGCAGCCGCCACATCCGCCAAAGGCGTTGGCCAGTTCATCGGCAAATACTACAAAGGCATGGCGGTGGACATCCCGCTCGCTACGACGGAAGGTCTCCGCGCTATCCCCCGGCTGTACGGCGAGGAGGTGCCCGAATATGTCGTCCGCGACTGGAAGTCGGGCGCTGCCGCGGGAGGGAAGAACTTCGTCCGTGGTATGCGCGGCGGGTTGACGGATATGCTGACGCAGTCGTACCAAGGTGGAAAGGATAAGGGTCCCCTGGGGGTGGGCAAGGGTTTCCTGAAGGGCACGGTGGGCCTCGCGACGAAGGTGCCGTCTGCGGCGCTGGGCCTCGTTGCTTACCCTGGCCAGGGTATCTGCAAGAGCTTACATCATACTATTCGGTTCCAGACGAGGAGGGAGATTACCGCTGCGCGGTATAGAGAGGGAGTGTTTCTTCTTCGGGTGGAGGGTGGCTCGTTGGATCAGAGGGATCTTGTTGACTTGTTCGAAGTTTTGAGGAATAGTACTGGTGATTTTTGAGCGACATCGTCTGGTACTGATGTTGCATGCTGAGTATATAGTAAATATAAATGCAGGACATACTTTAGACAATCTGACTGATTACAGCGTTATATCTAAATCAAATACGAGTCAAAAACACTGGAAATCCCGGAGCATTGTGGGCTTGACAATATTTTTCATCGATATAGATGCCCCACTGTGTTAACTCCGCGGACTCCCTAACTCCGGCCCATTATCTCCCCGCAACATCCATCGGTCAGCTCCCAACTTGACTGCTTCCACCTCACTAGTCGCGTCTAGTTCTTTACCATTGCATCGCCTATCAATACATCGCCTATTACATCATGGACCACGATATCCCTACAGCAGTCTCCACCCACACGCCAGCCGATGACTGGTCGGGACTCAGCGATCCGCAAGAGAGGCGCAGGCGACAAAACCGACTGAACCAGCGCGCACACCGTCAGTGCCATGTTTCCATATCTATATTTGGTCCAACTAACTAAGAATCAACCAGGCAAACGTAAACAAGCACAAACAGACCCCACAGGCACAGATACAGAAAACACCTCCGAACCAGCCACCAAAAAACCAGCCACCAACCCAGCACATAACGCCCTCTCCCAACCCACCAACAGACACAAACGCATCAACTGTCCCCACCCCGACACCCTCGCCATTCTCCTCGCCCGCTTCAGCCGTACCACCTTCGACCTCCTCCCGCTCGCCTCCCCAACAACAGACACCAACCTCCTAACCCTCAGCAAAGCCAACGTCTTCCGCGCCTTCGCCCACATCATCACCCTCCTAGGCATGACCCCGCACAACGAGTGGATGCACGACGACGCCCTCTCCCCCTTCAGCACGAAAGGCCCCACCAGCGCCGTCGTCGACGCCTCCTCCCTCCCACCCAGCCTGCGCCCCACCCGCGTGCAGCGCGAGTGCCCGCACCACCCATGGCTGGACTTCTTCCCGTTCCCGCGCATGCGCGACAACCTCATCCGCGCAGGCGACGGCTTCGACGATGAGCAGCTCTGCGTAGATATCATGGGGTTCTGGGACGTCAACTCGGCGGCGTCGGTCGAGGGGTGTAATCTGCTCGTTTGGGGTGAGCCGGCTGATCCGCGCAGCTGGGAGTTGACGGAGGTGTTTATTAAGAAGTGGCCTTGGGTGGTGAGGGGCAGTCCTGAGCTGATGGAGTCGACGAATTATTGGAGGGCGAGGAGGGGGGAGAAGTTGATTTTTAGGTATCTTTAGCTTTATCTTTTTGGGAGTTTTGGTTTTTTGTGATGGGCGAACGAGCGTATAGTACTGCAAGTGTATGGGGACGCATATATAATGTGATAGCATAATTTGACCAGTTTTAATGATGTTCTGGTGAGAATTGAAGAAGTACAATAGAGCGTAAGAAAGAGAAAAGAAGAAAAGACTTCTCTTCCTGTCTTACCCCCCAAGAAAGCAAAACCAACACAAAATACATAAATGACTCCCTCCACACACAAAAATCATACACAGCAAGCCCGGGAGGTATTGAATTAACACTCCGCCAACGGCTCAGAATACTTACAAGACTCACTCGGCCCCTTGGAAATGACATCCGGCTCAGAGCCATCCTCCTTGCCCTCGTACGAGATGCAGATATCTTTGACTTCGGTAGCGCACGTGTCGGTGATGGTGGCCACGTCGCCGAAGTTCTGGTTGACGCCGACCAGGGACTTGCCGTCCACGGCAATGACGTTGCTGATGGTCACGGTGCGCTGGTACATCTCGTCGCAGTTGCCGCAGGAGCGGTAGAGCTTGCCGAAGTTGTAGACGGTGAAGCCGTCGATGGTGACCTCGCCGCCGATGTTGTGCTTTTCTCTCGTTAGTGTGTATGTTTTATGATAAAAGGGGGAGGGGATGCTCACCTGGATCACCTTGTCCTCTGCGCCTTGGGCTCCTCCGCCGGAGATCTTGAAGGTGCTTCCTCCCTTCAGGGAGAGGGCATCTGGACTACATGTCAGACACAGACCATGTCCATGGGTAGAATAGGTAGGCAATCCTAACCCTCGCAAACAGCCTCCCACCAAACATTCTCAACAGTGCAAGACCCCTTGCAGTAAACGCCCTCAGACTGATCAGGTCCGATGATGGCGTTCTTGAGGGTGCCTCCCTCCTGGATGATGAAGACGGTGTCGTCTTCTCCGCCCTCAGACTGACCCGTGCACTCCTGGCCACGGCCGAAGGTCTGCATACCGCCATCGTAGACCTCGCCTTCGGCGATCTCGTACGGCTCGTCGAAAGTCTTGGAACCTTTGGACTCGGGGAGTGGGAAATCGTAGCGCTTGTTGAGGGTTGAGGCTAAGGTGGTGGTGGCCAGGAGAGCCAGGAGGGTGGTTTTGGAGAGCATTTTGAAAAATAATACTTAACGAGCTGTAATCTTTGGGTTTTAGAAACTTGGATCTCAATTGAATGTTAAGAATGTAATGTCGTCAGTTGATCCCATTTATATATACTTCCACTTGAAGATATCCGACGTATATCCAACTCCTGGGTCATACCCATCCCGATCCCATATCTGGACGGAATTATTTTCGTCGCCCTTGGCGCGTTTCAACTCCTAGTCTTTCCACCACTGTCGATGCTAGAAAAGCTAGACATGATGAAACTAAAGCGGTGCCGTCAAGACTGCACCGCAGCCATCGTCTGATCTAACCCTCGAGCTATGGTCTATCCGTCGAGCGCGGCTTGCTCGTTCTGCCACGGCTTCGGCTCTTCTCCTTAGCCCTATATCACAACCCTACACTGACTAACACCCCTGGAGGGATTTTAAACCCTCTTGAGATGTCGGTGTGTATCATTGGTGGTAATTGTTCTTCCTAGAGCGCAGGTAGTCGTTGGTCGGATTTACTGCGTGCGAACGCGAGCCCTACACATAGGACGGGATGAGAGTAGCATACTAGGAATATTGATACTACGACCAATATTGTTCAACCACACCAAATTAGACCTGGAAGCGGTTGGTCCACCTATAGTGGAGAACTGACAATCCGGGCTGTCGGTCTGTTTCTTCAGGGATACAGCACGTTAGAGAATGAGTGACGGAAGGGGGAGGGACGAAAATATTCGACACGGAATAATTGTACCTTGTCGCGTGTAGACAGGACGTGCTCCGTCCACTAATCGGAGTGGAGTTGGGCTAGCATGGATGGTACGGGGTTGAGGGGACTGACTGGGTTGTTCGTAACTTGAAACCGAATGATCGCCAGGGGAAGTACTAGGGGGGAAGTACCAGGGGGGAGAAGTTGTAACGGTGTGGGTTTGGAGTAGTTTAATTGAAACGGGGTTTGCGCCAGGTCGTGAACTATGTGTGGTGGGTGCATTGACCATGTTTGAATGTTATTTTGTTTAACTCCTCAATTTTTCATATCTGTAGTGAATTGGGTTTTTGGTAGAATATTTGATAGTTGTATGACCATAAAAATTACACTGTCTCAATAGTGTATCAATATCTGTAGATAACAGAATGCCAGTCTCGGCTCAAATGGCTTTATGCAAGTCCAACAAATCCAATAAGCCCTATTGTACAAATATATGCCAATGATCCAACAACTTTCGGATTCACAGGCGACAGATGCCCAACTGACGATAAAATCATTCCCAGTCTATCTGCTAGATCAAACCGCCAAGGTTCATGTAAGACAGCAGCAGCGCCTTCACTCGTATTCGAGTTCGCGTCGGCGCCATGGTCAGACCACCGTCTCACGGCTCGGACAATCACCGAGCAGCCTCGCCGCTGCTTCGGGCGAGCCGTCGTGCTGTTTTCACTGGCGTTTGCCCTGACGAGCACCGATAAAAGTTTTTTATTCAAACGGTGGAGGTGAATTCGGGCGGGATGCGGGTATGCGGTCGGAGCAGGATATGCTCAAAGTAGTAATTGATTGAATGCGTTGCATTCCTCGTGTCGTCTGTCGCTCAAGTAGTCTCTCTGCGCGCGAGAGCCTGGCTCTCGGTGGAGACGTGCGGAGCAGAGGGGTGGTCATGAACTTGGATCTTGGAGGCCGACTTTTCTTTCTCGTCGATACCGTTCTGGGCGGAGATGCACTCGACAAAGGTGATCTCGCAGGTGGCGGCCGCAGCCACGATGAGGGAGATGCCGATCGTGACGAGCATGTTGTTTGCTGGGATGTTTGAAAGTAGAGGTATAGGTTTAGGTGTATGTATAGGTATAGGTATAAGTTTGAGAACACTGGTTATAGATCACCCCGACGAACAAAGGAGAAAGGAGTCCCCTTATGTAGAAGCGAAGAACCATACCCTTATCGCGAGCATTACGTGGAAGCCGGAGTCGCGACGGAGGAATGCAAGCATCGAGAAACAAACTAAAAAAAGATCGTCGCGATCAGCAGGGCCATCCAGCCAATGGAAAAACATCCCGGCGCATGTTCTCTATCACTCGCTGAAACATCCTGCCACGCCACTTGCTGGCGTCATCCCCTCCAAAAATAACAAGGAATTGTTTTCCTGTTCTTCTCTTTTCGGTCACATATCGGGGATCTGTCAAGTGGGAAAAGGTGTCAACCCCAGCCATTATGGTCTAGTCCAATGGGACTGGTTGATTCTTCCATCCCCTCGGCGCTGTGGGTTCTCACCCCACCACCGTGTTTTTCTGTTGAAATTTGGCTGGGCGTGGCTTATTAGCCGATATACGGAGAGCTGACGTCAGGTTCGGGGACTTGCGAATTTTGTCTGTACGGAGTACTCCGTACACGAGATCGACTTGTGGCGACGATATTATTGATAATAAAGAGGCAACTGGATGTTCATGTTTGCCTACGACAAAAATAGGACGCGTATCGATCGTACTGTCGGAACTCCACACGGTCCACCTCCACAGTGTACTACCGAGGGTAGACCGGAGTATATCCCCATGTTGATATTTTTCCATTCTCGTTGATTCATATGCCACCAGTATCGATATCGAATGGTTCTTTGATTAAAAGTATGCATATTTACAATGTTCCACAGCTCAGTACAAACGCCGACTTCGTAGCGCCAAAACTTATGAGGAATGCGGCACGACCCTCCCCCTCGACGCCGTCTGGGGACAAAGGAGTCGACAGGAGAGAACAAAACGCTCTGCTCCGGCCGGGCTCCTTCTCAGACGACACCGAGGAGTTTAGAGGGTCAAACTCATTCTTCGCACAGTGACTAATCAGCACGTCATGGGATAGGATCGTGACAACTTAAAGTAGTGCGATAGAAGTGAAGGGTACAGAACAGCTGCGTCGCAGACCGCCATACTCTCCGGCTATTGGTCTTTCCTACGTTTCTCGGTGGACGCTTCTTCTTCGTCCTCATCATCCGGTAATGGTACGTCCATGACGCGTTCGCCCGCTTTCTCCAACGTACGTCGGCACCAGCTGCGGACACCTTTGTACACCGCCTGGAGCGGTCAGCAGGGACCATATGTCGGCCAGGAATGCATGCACCTACCCAGAGAAAGGTCATCACCCCAAATAAGATGACCACCCAACTAATAGACGCGGTACGATTCCGTCCGGTATTCCGACCGCCGTTGAGCAGAACCGACGACCGCGTGTACCACCATTGCCATGGAGACAGGGCGAAGATGGCCTTGACAACCGACAGCACCCCCAACGACGCCAAGCCCTTGAAGAAGTGTTCCAACCAGGAGGATCCCGTCTCTGGGGCCAGCGAGTCGGGCACACTGGGCTCCCAGAAATCCGAGTAATACAGGGTCTCCATCGGATCCACGTAGAGATTGATGATCGGGTCAGCAACAAAACCAAGCAAAAACACAGTCAACAGCAAGATGGCCACCGTCAAACCAAGCTGCGTAAAGGTACTACTGATCCAGCGCGCCCAGGTGAGTCGCTCCAGCCGGTATTGGAACCCGCAGGTCGGACACTGCCAGAAATTCCTCTTGCTGTAATCCGGGTCCGCATGGCGCCAGGCCTGCAGGCATCCTTCGTGGACATAACGCGAGGATCCTTTGCACTTGCACGGGCGCACCAGCCGGCCGGATTCCGGGTCCGACGATTCGTAGACGACTCGCGGGCCGGACTGGAGGAAGTCCGGGATGTGTTCGGACGGAGGCAGGAAGGTAGGGAGGACCGTCTCGAGACAGATCCGGCAGACCCGAGGGGGATAATGTTTTTTCGGAGTCTCCTGCGGAGGTTCTCCGGCAGACTCGGACGCGTGGCTATGATTGTGAGTGTCTGGAAACTCCGACTCCTGACCAGCAGGGAAGCCCTGCCCGGGTGGCTCATTGGGCGCATCCATTCTGTACGGCAATTTGGATTGAAATCATAATACCAACTAGATTTTTCGTCACCTAGTCCTATGCAGTATAGGATAGCCTGTGTATTGTCAATTAAAGATACAGACAAGATCAATAGTGGACGATTGTGTGACGAGTGAGAGAGAAGAGAAAGAACAGAAAGGAAAAGCGGGCAACGGACGAAAAGTGTCACTAGTTCGGCTACTCGCGTAAGTGTCACCGCCTGACCTTCCCCAGTTTGGCCATGTCGGATCAACTATTGTCCGTATCATCGAGCGATCTTCATCTTCTATGCGCTCGAACGGCGTGTGTCTGATACTGTATTATGTGCAGTCCAAAACCAATGGGCTTTCCAACTTTACCATGTTAAGCACACAAAAAATGCTAGTTCAGCTGATCAAGAGCTTCTCGACTTCCAAATAGGAAGCGCGAGGAACCCCAAAGACCTGCGCCATCGAACTGGCGACACACTTGGTCTTCAAGCTTTCATATTTGGGAAAGTTACATTCAACAACACCAGGGCGAACCCATATAGCCAATTTCTCCGAGACCAAGAACCCTGGAGCTCACTTGGACAGAGCACAACTACAACATGGTACCTGGCATGCCACTCAGTGGTCCTTGTTCCAGTGAGCCGTCCGTCAAAAGACACCCAGGAAATCGGCGGGAATTTTTGGGCCGTCTCCCAGTATTCCCATTTGATCCCGAGCTCTCATTTTATTGCTCGCAAGTGCTAGTGCGATGCTGACCTGTTGTGTGATTCAATCTTTGGCCTCGAGGACAACGATGTTGATAATGCAGCGGGATAAAGCACTCGCGAATGTCAAGTCGGCAACGGGGTCTGCTTTTCTTTTACTATCGCACATTGTAGATGGATATGCTAAGATGGATATGCTATCAGAGTGAGACGGTTATGGATGGAGCGGATGCTGCAGAGCATATCACCTTGTGTAATAGATGGGTAGGTACAGATTGGATATCTAATAATGCTATAATACATATATCTATCGTTGACTTTATAAATACTGAAAACCTCTATACACTATTCGTATATATTTATAAACAGTCTCTCGTTTCTACAATTATATCACAACCAGCTATAACCAGCCGTGACCAGTGGCAGCCCATTGACATCAGCCTGTGCTCTTCACAGCCAGCTTTTCCCATTTCCCCCCATTTCGGATATGAGAACTACATAGAACACTACCTCCCCACCCCGCAAAGCACAATGCGGGGGGATTACTCCAGTAGGCTACACAAGCTACTTGAAGCCTACTCATTATTGACCTTGTCTGTCACTTCACAAATCCCGAATATCCCACCCCGCTTTCTTTCATCCAATAGAACAAGCAGCGAGAGACATGCAAACCCCGTCTGGGCCAATGCATTCTATCTCAAAATGGAATACGTTTGGGTCCGTTCATATTCTTCCGCGAGCCAGAGTCGAGCGCTTCAAAAGTACAGGCAAATCTACCAGGATTACGCGGCGTTCTTCCGTTTGCCAAGGCGTCTCCAAACTGGCGCTTCAATGAGCGACGACCTGGCTAGTTCCATCACATTACTGCACGACTTTCAATAGACAACTTCGGGAAAGTAGCTACCGAAGCCAAGGTGGCTGTGGAGATAGTCAATCGACACACTCACAAGCCAAGGGGCTAGCGATGTCTCTTGCGGGGTTACAAAGGTTTCTGAGGACGTGGGCTCCATTCTCAGGACTTGAGAACCAATTTGGTGCGGAGACTTAATGCTTCTCAATATGATCTAAGTATTAGCTCATGATTCATGCAGATTTAGAATGGTGTGTATCTCTTGTCTCAATCAACAAAACTTGGTGAGTACTGTCCGGGATCATAACATGCCCTGGGGATTTAACCGCTCAGTGGAGCTCTCTGATTACGCCAGACTACCTACTCCTGCGCTGAAAGTGCTGTACCAGCTATAGGAGACTAAATTGGTTCCCGCTGTCTTTCATCTCCACTGTTCAGATGCATCCCAACGGGAGCATTTCCGTACTAGCGACAGTGACTGGAGGAAGATCATGGTGGAGTAACCCCACTCGGAGACTGCTTTGGACGGCTACCTTACTCTTTCAATCAATTAGCATCTACTCCGGAGTAAACCCTGAAATCCTTCTAGCTGATATACGCCAATGCTGCGGGGATTCGCACCCTAGCTTGTTTTCCCCGCAAAAGTGACAGCCAACGCTGATCCGCGTTAGCTGCGCCTTGGCTATCATAGTGCAATTGCAATTCTATAGCCAGTGATGAGATACGCTATCGTGTTTTGTACTTCTTACAGCAAAAGAAACTGTACCTGCTCGAAGTGTCAGTGCTTTGCTCCGAACTCAGACTCTTCTGTTCAGTAATATCAATCACCGTTGATTAGGCCGGGCTCACTGATCAGACCTGGTTTTATTGGCCTACAAGTTCCTTCTTAAGCTTTACTCACAGGCACTTCCATGCATACTCAGAGAGGAATGTCAATTCACATCTCTCCTGTATTGAACAGACTATATAGCGTCATTGCCGATACGAATACCCCCACATGCGGGGGAGGGTGGAGAAGCCCCCAAGGTCTGTGCAGTGAGCTTCCTGTGTATGGTTCTAGCCTTCAGCACCTTGTGGGTGGAATTATCTACTATCCGGTACAGACGCAGTGGCTTCTCCCGCATGCGGGGTCTCTTCCCCATGCTTGAAACCTAATTCAAGTAGTTCTTTGTGATGCTCGACTTCCTTGTAGCCGATATCACTGTGGGGTAGGATGTCCGCAAGCATATAAATCCCCGGTGGATTCCAGGAGTCTCGATTGTGATCGTCTCATCACACATATCATTGAAGTACATGGTTTAAGAATCCCAGTCGCAATGACAATTCCAGATGAGGTTGACATTATCATCTGCGGTGGTGGCAGCTCTGGATGTGTTCCAGCAGGCCGTCTCGCCAACCTCGATCACAGCCTTTCTGTTCTGTTGATCGAGGCTGGTGAGGATAACCTCAACAATCCATGGTAGGATGGTCTCACTCCACTGCATTGTGGTTTGCTCACTATCTTCAGGGTCTACCGTCCGGCGATATACCCCCGTAACATGAAGCTCGACTCCAAAACGGCTTCATTCTATCACTCTCGCCCGTCGGAACACCTTGATGGTCGCCGGGCTATCGTTCCCTGTGCCAATATTCTTGGGGGTGGAAGTTCCGTCAACTTTATGGTATGTATCAGTATCCTCTGATTAAGCCATCAACTGTACTAACATGGTATAAGATGTACACTAGAGCTTCGGCCTCGGACTACGACGACTTCCAGGCCAAAGGCTGGAAAACCGAGGAGCTGCTGCCGCTGATGAGGAAGCATGAAACGTATCAGCGCGCGTCCAACAACCGTGACCTCCATGGGTTTGAGGGACCAATCAAGGTGTCCTTTGGAAATTACACGTACCCTATCACGCAGGACTTCCTTCGGGCTACTGAGTCCCAAGGTATCCCGACCACGGATGATCTGCAGGACTTGAAGACAGCGTAAGATCACTCTTCTCCGTCTTCATAAACCAGTGCTAATGTTGATGCCTTCTGTTAAGTCATGGAGGGGAGCATTGGTTGAAATGGATCAACCGTGACACGGGTGACCACCACCACGATCAATTGAGATGCAACTTACCTAACAATAATAACAGGAAGACGCAGTGATGCGGCCCATGCCTATGTCCACAGCACTCGGTCGAAGTATTCTAACCTACACCTAAAATGCAACACCAAAGTGGACAAAGTGATTATCGAGAACGGCCGAGCAGTGGGTGTGGCAACAGTTCCCACAAAACCTCTCGATGGCCAGGATCCACCACGCAGGATCTTCCGCGCTCGTAAGCAAATCATCATCAGCGGTGGCACTCTCAGCTCGCCTCTTATCTTGCAGCGCTCCGGAATTGGTGACCCTGAAAAGCTTCGTCGCGTGGGCATCAAGCCCTTGGTTAACCTTCCCGGAGTGGGACGCAATTTCCAGGACCACTATCTGACATTTTCGGTCTTCAGAGCTAAGCCGGACGTTGAGTCGTTCGATGACTTTGTCCGTGGAGATCCCGAGGTACAGAAGAAGGTCTTCGATGAGTGGAACCTCAAGGGCACTGGCCCTCTGGCTACCAACGGGATTGATGCCGGCGTGAAGATTCGGCCGGAGCCGCAAGAGCTGGAAGAGATGAAGAAGTGGCCTACGCCCGAGTTTGTGAACGGCTGGGAAAGTTACTTCAAGAACAAGCCTGACAAGCCTGTCATGCACTACTCTGTTATTGCTGGGTGAGAACCTACTTACCATCACTGACCCCATCCGCTGTGCGTTCATCTAACAGATAAACAGTTGGTTCGGCGATCACATGCTCATGCCTCCCGGGAAGTTTTTCACCATGTTCCATTTCCTGGTATGACACCCATCCCCTGCCCTTATTTTAGTATGTCTGGTGTCTAACAGAAGCAGGAATACCCCTTCTCTCGCGGCTTCACCCACGTCACCTCCCCGAATCCATACGACGCCCCCGATTTCGACGCTGGCTTCATGAACGACAAGCGCGATATGGCCCCTATGGTTTGGGGGTATATCAAGTCCCGCGAGACCGCACGGCGCATGAATGCTTATGCCGGCGAGGTGACAGGAATGCACCCTCACTTTTCCTTCGACTCGCCAGCGCGCGCACGCGACATGGATTTAGCGACCACTAATGCTTACGCGGGGCCAAACCACATCTCTGCAGGAATCCAGCACGGTAAGGTCAAGTTGCCTCCAAGAGCTGTACCATATCAATACTAACCTATGATAAGGATCGTGGTCCAACCAACTGGAGCCAGGAAAAGCCCCGGCTGAAACGTACCTCAACTCCAACAAACACGAAGCCAGAGAATCTCTGCAATACAGCAAACAAGACATTGAACACATTGAGAAATGGGGTAAGTGCCAAAAGCCCGTGACACTACTCGAATACATTTTGATTCAGTAATTCCAAGTTCAACGCCACGTCGAAACAACATGGCACTCTCTCGGAACGTGCAGCATGGCGCCCCGCGAAGGGAGCTCCATCGCCCCACACGGCGGTGTTCTCGACGAACGCCTGAACGTGCACGGAGTCGAGGGTCTCAAGGTCTGCGATCTATCTATATGCCCGGACAATGTGGGCTGCAACACTTTCAGCGTACGTACCCTCCCTTCCTTCTTTCATGAGTGGCAGTGGCTGACGAGTTGGTGGTGGTCACAGACGGCTCTGCTGATCGGGGAGAAATGCGCTATGCTGGTGGCGGAAGATCTGGGGTATTCTGGGGCTGCTTTGGACATGAAGGTTCCGCCGTATCATGCGCCGGGTGAATTCGTTGGACTTGCCCGACTGTAGGATGATCTCCATGGTTCAGCGGTACTGTAGTTGTTACTGGAGAACATGTGGATAGGATTGCTTTGCTTCTGCGCGTTAGTGTCACCAGATTGTTCTCCTCAATTTTATTGTTCTTCAAGTGATCCCCTTCCTGTTCACAAGGTAGTAAGTAAGCTAGTTCGTGAATTCTAACTATGAGTATCATATGGTTGTTATCTCAATACGTTGAATGTAGAGTAGAGTATGTCTTCCTCAGGCAACAAAAGTGCCCAAGGTCATTACTCAAAGCGGCTAGCGCGTCCCCTCTTAGTCAGAGGAAACCGGAAGTGCGTCAACATCCTGCCGCCTGCTTAACACCCCGACGACAGCAGACCCAACAGCGTCACCTTGGATCTTCCCATCTCAATCCCTCCATCATCATATTGTGATCGCCTCATTATATTTCCCATTCTCCCCCTTTATCTCCCTCTCTTTTCCTCCAAGCTTGTGGGGGACCAGACTTCTCCATGGCCGACCGCTATTCCTTCTCCCTCACCACTTTCTCCCCCAGGTAAGAAGGAGCTCTCTGGTATATCTACCGATTCATCGCTGACCGTGTCAATAGTGGGAAGCTGGTTCAGATTGGTATGATTGTTGCTTCCGGGTGTCATTTGCCCTACTAATCGACATGCAGAGTATGCCCTCAACGCAGTGAACCAGGGTATCACAGCCCTTGGTATTAAAGGTATGTCATCCATATCTGTTCACCATCACCATTCATGCCCAATCAACCTACCGAACGGGGAAACCAACATGGGAGAAAATCACAAAATCTAACACCCCAAAGCAACAAACGGCATCGTTCTAGCCACAGAAAAGAAATCCTCGTCCCACCTGATCGACCCTCCTTCCCTCACCAAGATCTCCAACATCACCCCGGACATCGGCATGGTCTACGCCGGCATGGGCCCCGACTATCGCGTGCTCGTCGACAAGGCTCGCAAGGTCTCGCACACCAACTACAAGCGCATCTACAACGAATACCCGCCGACACGCATTCTGGTGCAGGACGTCGCGCGCGTGGTGCAGGAGGCCACCCAATCCGGTGGTGTGCGGCCGTACGGTGTCAGCTTGTTGATCGCGGGGTGGGATGAGGGTGTTGAGCCCGAGGCGGCGGCGGCGGCCGAGGAGAACGTGGAGGGCGAACCCAAGAAAGCGACCGGAAAGACGGGCGGTATCCTCAAGGGCGGCCCGAGTCTTTACCAGGTTGACCCCAGCGGCAGTTACTACCCGTGGAAGGCGACGGCCATCGGCCGACACGCGACGAGCGCCAAGACGTTCTTGGAGAAGCGATACACGGAGGGTCTGGAGCTTGAGGACGCGATCATCATTGCGTTGTTGACGCTCAAGGAGACGATCGAGGGGGAGATGAACGGTGACACGATAGAGATCGGTGGGTTATTCATCTTCGCCGTTGTATGACATCTGGACAAATGACTGACGTGGTGTGTTTAGGTATTGTTGGACCCCCGGCCGACCACTTGCTCGGCTACCAGGGAGTCGAGGACTCCCGAGGCCCCCGCTTCAGGAGCCTGACCAAGGCCGAGATCGAAGATTACCTGACCAATCTATGAGGGATGGTGGTTGCGGTGGAAGGTGAGTATTTGCGATGGAATTGAAACGGCAGGGCCAAACGCTAGCACTCTACTCTAGCAGAGTTTGGATTGCCTGTTGAGACCGTCACCTGGATCCGGGTGGTCTCGGGTGGAACGACGGGTTCTGACATGATGACTGGTGAGGGCGTGATCCGAAGTCTCGCCCGTAATACAGATATTTCAGAGATTATACGGAATGAAACGATTGACTGGTTATGACTGGCTGGCGTAGATGGGGTGTTGTCGTAGACAGCCATACTATGCCCTGATTTTACCTACGGTTTGGCATTCGCGTGTACTTACTGTTGGATAATCTGGACGTGTAGAAAAGCCAATTATCAATTTCCTCACAAGATAGCTAAATCACAAACACATATGTCTCGAACAATCATAGATCAAAGCCCCCAATCACGCCGCCACCAATAAGCCATCCCCAACCATCAGGTGAATCTTTCCAGCTGTATCTACTCCCTATCACCCGCCTACCTACTCAAGTAGATGCCCTGCAGTATATCTCAAACACCCTCGAAGAAACTTGAGTAGAAAACCAACAAACTCAATCCCAACCCAATCCCCAAGCCCCCTCCCCAAAAACCTCAAACAAACCCAATCACAACCAGATATGGATCCCGACAACGACGACCAGATCGGCGAACCCCATCCTAGCTGACTACGAAGTAGGAACTACTAAAACAGCTCAAGCCATTGGGTTGGTTTGGTTTCAGCCAATGGAGGGCTTAGGAGAGGCTGTGTTCTTTGTTCACTTGGATGATGGTGTGGTATTGATCATTGCGGTCTTTCTTTTTCTTTGTTGTTGTTGTTTTAGACGTGTCTGTTTTTTCGAGTTCGATCTGCTCTTGCTTTGTTTTATTTTATTTTTTTTTATTTTTATCTTTTCCCTTGCTGTAGGGGTGCATTGGGATTGTGGAGATATGCTGGTATGGCAGGATTATTTACTCACCGATAGATGATAGCTAGGCCTGTTACGGCTGGCAATCTGAAAAGATGAATTGAGTTTCTTATATCTGCGAATGGGAAGCCTGGTGTAGTTTATACCCTCGTATGGATAGATACATAATGGTCTTACTTGGATGCCTAATGCTGCTCTTTTCTTTTTCTTTCTAGTTTGTTAAATGCTGTTTATCGCCTGTTCCTGTTCCATATTTTGAATCTAGCGTCAATGCTCTATCAAACTAGATATACCGATGTCGATCTATCCATTGGTGCCTGGTTCTGTGTCACGTTCTTAATCTGATCATGCCTGGATCTGGATCGATCCCCCTTTTATTTTGGATTATTTCATTGTTTTGAAACCTTGCTCCCATTCTTTGGGTTTCATTCACTCACCCAACAAAGTGTATCGAGCTCCATCGGGCATGGACCGCCGGTTGATCGGACCAGAGTTGAGGGATGGTATCGCCGGGGTGGTGGCTATCTTGTGGATTTTACATTAAATTGGACTAGGGCGGTGCGGTAAACGGTACGTTGTTGACAGACGAAGGGATTTGTGTGTGTTTTTTATGGTAAGTAGGTGTGTGCCTCCCCCATGGGTGGGATTGCTTGATTTGTCGTTAATCGTTGTGGTTTTATATCCCTCCTACTTATCATCGACCAGGCATTGGTATACACCCTCCAATATCCAGGATGGGCAATTCCGCGTCCGACGCCGTCGTCGAACCTATCACCGGCGTGGTACTCAAGCAAGATCAACTCGATGGTATCTGGGTGAAACTGAAACACTCCAACAGCCTTTTAAATATGATTCATATTCTCTTCATCGCAGTGACTTGGTGGAATGCAATCGAGCTGATGGTGCTGGTGCTGTCGACGTTCCGACGGCGGAAGGGGCTGTATTTCTGGAGCCTGGTTCTGACAAACTGTTTGGGGGTGGTACCGCAATCGCTGGGGTTCCTGTTCCAATTCTTCACGAACGTCGATGTTGTCCTGTCCATGGCTTTCGTGTGCGTCGGATGGTTCTTCATGGTAACGGGTCAGTCGGTGGTGTTGTACTCGCGGCTGCATCTTGTACTGCGCGACGAGGTCGTATTGCGCCGTGTGCGGCGCATGATTGTCGTCAATATCTTCCTGCTGCACGTCCCGGGTATGGTGACCTCATGGGGGGGTACTCTCGACGGGAGTCCCAAGTTTATATCCGCTTTTGCCGTCGTGGAGAAGGTCCAGCTCGTGGGGTTCACGATGCAGGAGTTCATTATCTCCGCGCTGTATATTTGGGAGGCTACCAAGCTGCTGCGGCTGAGGTCTGATCGACAGGACCGAAGGATCATGTACTACCTTGTTGGTATAAATGTTGTGATGTTAGTCATGGATTTGATCCTGGTGAGCCTCCAGTTTGCGAATCGTTTTGCTACCCAGGTCACCCTGCAGGGCATGTTCTATAGCATCAAGCTGAAGCTTGAGTTTGCTGTGCTGGGGAAACTTGTCGATGTCATTCACAATGGGTCTAGCAGGAATGGGTCGCTAGGGTACGCCATGCAGCTGTCGTCCTTGGATTGTATCCATGTGCAGACGGGCGTAACGGCCACGGCATCATCGGCTTTGTCGAGTGATTCGAATCTCTATGACAAAAGAAAGGGTATTTCTTTGCCCAGCAGGAATATTTTCGTGGCCAAAGAGTTTTCGGCTTGGGTGGAGAGGCGGCCCCATGGTAATTGTATTTTATAGTTTTCATTGTTCCTTCCTCCTGTTCACGTAATCTTGATCTTTCCTTCCGCTCTCATAATTTTCAATCTTGACATGTAAGGCCGGCTGGAGAGAATGTGTAACGGGTGAGCGACAGAGCCTTGACAACCACGTATGATTTTCTTCCTTTGTCGGGCCGGGCCAGGCCATATGGCGGATTAGTCTTTCTCCAGCAAGCCAGGATCATCACCTTCGACCCATCCAAACTCCTCGTCGGAGTCCTCATCTTGACTATCTGCAACCTCATCAACCTTCCGTTTCCGTTGACTAGTCGGCAACGCGCCAGAAGATTCCTGCACCTGCACCGCTTCATGGGAAGGGGGGTTCTGTTCGACCCCCCGCAGACCATCCTATGCAAAATCAGCCAAGCGCCCAGACAACCCTAAGACTGCAATACCCACCGTTCCTACCACAAACGGAACAATATTCTCCTCAACCCTCACTGTCAAACTCTTCCCACCTCTCTTCATCACCTCCGCGAAGCGGACCCTCCCAGCCACTTCCTCACTGTGCCCCGCAGGAAAATCACGGTATACCACAATCCTGGTATACACGCTATTCTCCCAGGACCCCCCCGCAAGAACAGGACACAGCATCGGGCGTGGTTGGCCTTTGATCCGCGTGTGGGTCTGATCGACCACGAGCGCGACAAGACGGTGCGTCGTGGCCAGCTTGACAAGGTGATTGGCTAGCTCGCTCGTCACATTCCACTTCCGGTTCATGAGCCACTGAATCTGTGCGTTGTCTGTGACTTTGGCCTCCGCGAGACGAGTCCTCAGCTCAGTCGGGTTCGGAAAGTACGCTGGGAATGGCTCCGACACTGCGTCGATGACTAACAGCTTGGTGTCCTTTGGTGGAAATCCACGGGGTGGGTGAGTTAGGAGTGCTAGGAGATGAGGTAGGGAGCGGGCACGGAAGTAGATTAGATTGTGCAAGAGTTCTTCTGGGTCCTTGGAAGGAAGCCCTTCTTTGGCTCTTGAGAGCATTTCGCGGAGCCGTAACCGGGGAAGAGGAGAGCCCGCATCTACGAGTACTTAGTATAATCGTCCGTTGGAAGAAAACA
The DNA here is from genome assembly GCA_002850765.1 of Aspergillus taichungensis. NCBI lineage: Eukaryota > Fungi > Ascomycota > Eurotiomycetes > Eurotiales > Aspergillaceae > Aspergillus > Aspergillus taichungensis. The sequence continues at coordinate 1,049 of KZ559566.1, read as the reverse complement.
AAGTCAAACACCCACCTATCCAAACAACCTTTTCTCCATCACGGAGTACATTCGCTGCGATGCTCAGTCTACATCAGTTAGGTTAGAGAGTCGCTACGCATAAGATGGCAGGTGAACTCACGCCAGTGACGTCTTCCCAACACCCGGAGGCCCGAATATTTCTGCAACATGTCCACAGGGAAGTCCCTTAGACGCCGTAGACTCTGGCATGGGCTCCGGGCACGGCGAAGCTAAAGCATTGTCTAGTAGAGCAAGACCGGTGGAGATTTTAGCAGCGGCAGATGCGCCGGACGCGTGCAGCGACTGCGAAGCCGGGAAGGAGAATACGCGTGCTGTCTATCATGAGCATGTGTGTTTTGGCTAGAGAGGCGTTGTAGACTTACGCTCCTGGCTAGGAAGACCGAGATAATCCTGTCCGTTCATTGTTAATTGTGCGGGAATCTGACGGTAATCTTGGGCGAAATAATAGGAACTCATGCTGAGAGCTCCTTCTCCCTCGTATCCAGGTCCATCAGGAATTGCGTCCGTCTTCCATTACGAAGCAATGTAAGAAGCGATATGTAGGTTGACAACAATAGACATCGACGACCCAATTACATTAAGCGCACGTTACAAGTTACTCGTGTTGGTCTAATACACGTGATTGACGGGCATCTACGCTCGTACATATAGTCAGCGTAGTTAAAATTCTCCAACAACATCCGATGTGGTGTAATGGTTAACATCGCCGTCTCTCACACGGCAGCTCGGGGTTCGATTCCCCGCATCGGAATAAATTTTTGCTTTTTTATCTCTTTGTTTGCCTGTCTGTCTGTCTGTCCCCTTTAGGAATCATTATTTAATGTACAATGCTGTACTGATACAATCAACATGTTTTTGTGCATTTAATTTCGGTCCACACGAAACCAAAGTTGTACACAACATCTCCATTGATGACACCTCTCCTGAAGGGCGCAATTCTAAAAGCAGAGTACAAATAGAGGTCATGACTGACTGGAATTGAGACTCGTTTAATATGGAACCAGTTCTTCGCCCCCCAAAAAAAAAAA